>BLKR01006472.1:0-56685 GCA_011170035.1 Teleogryllus occipitalis
AACATTATTAATTAATACTAGCATTTGAACAACTGGTGATGGAGTTTTGAGTGTGAGTGCTGCATTCTAGGTAGTGTAAATGAGTGGATATATGGGTGAAACAAGATATTTCTACAAAAATATAGTTATAATAAATTTAAACGAATATTAACTCTATTAATCAATAAATTATGACACTGAATATATTGAAACTTTTCATAAAAATAAACCTATCAGCTGGTAACCTACAGCGTAACCGTGACTTTAGCGAAACTTACAAAATGCATCATATCGGTTGCCGTACTGCGACACCTACGAAACATTGTGAGGACTAGTCACGAGCGAGTTCCTTATGAAAATCTCGACAAGCGTATTTCTTACGATATGCTTCCAAGATAATACTTTTTAAATATTTCATCCTAGTGTTCACGAGTTTTCTTTAAATTGACTTGGTTATGTCCCTCCTTTTAAGTGCAAAGCCTACCGGCAAAGTTTAACGCAAAGCTACAGCTCTCTGCAGTGACTGAAAACAAATTACTTATTTGTTGCTCAATGGAATGGAAGGAGGAATGGGTGGCGGTATGATCGGTATACAGGGATGATGATGACTTCTGAGCGGGAAGTCCTAGAATTTGAGTCCCGACGGTGACGGGTTTTCGACACCTGTTAAATAGCTAAGTCGAATTTTGTCGGTATCTGGAGGAGAATTCTAGCGGTCGGCTGCTCTGTTCAGTAGTTTCTCCGATCTGTTGGTCGGAAGCGAATGCCGGAGTACCACCCTAAACTAGTGGTGCTAAAGCAGCACGTACGTTCTCGACCTATTTTCACTTAAAATTACACGAAAAGTACTCAAATTTTGAAAAAATTGTAAACGACCTTATTTCAAAATCTATCTTTAAGGAATATATTTTATTAAGGGACAAAAACTTTATCTTTAAAATTTTAGTTGTAGGAAGACGCCGAGAAAATTTTGGGCTCTTGAAATTTTCGAAAAATCGAGGTATTCAACTTGAGACTTGTCTTAAACGTCCATCATACTATCGAGCAACAAAACTTAATAAAAAAACTATAGAGCCATTTCTTTTAAATTTTGAAAATGTAATGGGGCTTCATGTAAAGTACCTCCCAAAATTAAAATATCTGTTTTGAAATTCAATTGGGCCGTGACATCAGCCAGATGGATTGTGGAATATCAATTTTGGAGAAAATCGGCTGAGCGGTTTAGCCGCCAGCGTTCTTCACGGACGGACGGATGTACGTTTTGCCATCATTCGATTTTTTGGTGTCAAGGACCAACTATACTGACTACCCCACCTGTTGTAAATTCTGGCTACTCCACCTGTTAGAGGATTTTTTTCCTTAATTTAGCAACTCGATTTATCCACTTTTTCGATACTAGGGCCCTGTAAAAAAGAGTTTTTCTATCGAAAATTCGCCGTTTTTCGCGCAGCATTACATTACTTTTTCTCCGTAGCGAGAAAGTGAAAATCGATCCATGAACCACGCGCAAACTTTTCTTCCTCTTCCCTGTGCCCTCCCCCTACTCACACACTTTTACCTTTACATCCACTACACTACCAGATAGATCGAGAGCTTAAAGCTTGTCCTGGCTAGGGTGGTGCCGTGCATGGGGAGATACCTGGAGGTGTGTTCTTCCGCAATCCGGCGTGTAGGTCGGCGTTGGACCCACCATCCAATGGAGAAGGAATCCGCCACCTCCAGGAAAACCATTCACTACACTCACGGAACTAACGCCCATAGGAGTTGTAGCCGTGTCCGTAAACATAAAGTACAAAGCCACCGCCGCACAATCTTCTACTCCCCACTCCGTCATGGGAACTGGGAATTACAGTCGATACATTTTCGAATCACCCTTCAGAGTTTCAGAGTAGAAGTCAAGTGCTTGCCATTAACATTCAAACCACGGTCGAATAACATCGACCACCCTCAACTAATTTCTGGGAAGGTGCACCTGTACATTTCCCCAGTGGTCCGCAGATGTTGGGAGGGAGGGTTAATATTTGAATATTTTCGCAAAACCTGTAGTTGCGACGAGAAGTTCCCGGCACGTTCGAGTCATCGATTGGTTCTTCATTGGAGACTGGTCGCGCCCACGATTGCCAGTGCGCTCGACCTGTAGAAGCATCTGTGGACTTGGCTGGAAGCTCTGCTTCCAGCCACCGGTGAAGGGGAGTTGATCGGCATCTTAACAATGATAGTTGATGTATTGGTTACCGTAAGGCTTATAATTCTAAGACTAAATATAGGTGTCCGGGGAGGAATGCGCGAAAATTGGAAAATAAGCTCTTAAGACAATTTTAAGCATATTTTGTCTAATAAAGTACTTGGATATTCTGAATGGTTCAGTCGCAATAAGCACTCAACAGTTGATTTGAAAAAATGCTTTCTATGCAAAAATGTTCATTGCAGAAGCATAGAAACACTCCAGAAACATTTAAATTGTTTATTATTTACAAAAAATGAATTTATTTGTTCAGAAAAAATAACTGAGAAATAAAAAAGCAGCTGAATTGTGTAAATTGGGTGCTTTTTTATTTCAGGGTTAATTATTCTGATTTAATGTTTCTGGAGTGTTTTTACGCTTCTGCAATGCAAATTTTCTCTATAAACATTTTAATCCAACTTTTGAATGCTTACTGCGGCTGAACCAGTCAGAATATCCAAGTAGTTCATTAGACAAAATATGTTTAAAATTGTCTTAAGAGCTTATTTTCCAATTTTTGACGTTTCCTTCCTGGACATCCTGTGTATCAGAAACAAGTATTGTACTTCAGCATCTGGGTCAATGTTTCCCATCGCGATCAGGTTTTTCAGCCAGTTTCCATGATCCTTTTGGTCTGAAATGGCCCGTCGTGTTGCTTCTGGACATCAATGTAGTTTCGTTTTCTTGAGCACAGTGGAATTTGTAAGTACTTATTTAAGTATTCGTTCTTCATGTTCTCTACATGTAAGTCGTTTCCGTTACGAACAACATGATGAGCGATTATAACCAAAATCGTTGAACCTGATTTGTCGTTGCAAATTGTTTTTATTACAAAGGAGCGAATATTTTCATACCAAATCTTGCCAAAAACGCTTCTTGCTACTTGTATTCATTATTATTCATTCGTTATAATTAATACATACATACTTACGTATTTGTCATATTTTGATACTACACTGCGACATATACCTTACGTTGACCCTGTCTTTAGATATGAAAGGTCTCCGTCAGTATTTATAGAGTGCTCGGATGACTTCCTCAATGTCCCTTGTAATGCGGTTTCAAATGATTGCTTTCTGATACTCCCGTTAGATTCTGATTATATTTTTGACAATGCTCTTTTCTTGATGTTATGCGTACCGCCTGAGGAGATGATGTGATAATGTGAATGAATAGAGACGAGAGGTTCTCGATGCCTTACACTAGATTCGAACTCGCAGAACGTGCCTCGTACATCGAGTTAAGATGGCTAACTCGTTTTACATGACTCAGCGCCACACCTTATAAAGACATCCTATTCACTCTATGAATAAATATAAACTTGCTCAGCGATCTGTTTCTCGCCAAGCAATATCAACTGGTGACTGGATGGCAATGTAGTTCTGTAATCAAAACCACGATTAATTCTTTGATAGTTCTTCATGTCTCTCCATTAACGAATTTTCGCATTCTCACTCATCTTCGCAACGGTATTACAGTCATTTCAAAATGATGTGCTAATTTTTTTGTAATACATTATTGTCGATTCATGAAGCAGAATATTGAGACATAGTATTTTTGCTATCTTTGTAGACGTTCAGAAAGTTATTTTATAACAATGGAAAAAATTTTATTATTCTTCCAATTGAATGTTTAATTGGCCAGGAATGTTCCCCACGTTATTTATGCTTATTTATAGAAACGTTTATAATATATAAACTTCCCTATATGTTATACACATTCGGACAACAGTGACACATGGGGATGCTGTGCATCAACACTTGCATTACCACAGAATACATACTAATAGACTTTTGTAGAATATATGAAGGTATGGATGCCAATAAATGAACTGGTATTTTGACACACGTCTCATTCACCCTAATAAAAAAAATTGGCCCGTGGAGGCTTCCCAGATTTATGTAAGGAATGATATTGTCAATACTCGATGCAAGCTTGTAAATCTCTCAACTTTTTTTCTCAAATTTATAAATTGAAAGATAAGTTGATATCGATGACACTATCGTTTATGGATAGAGTATAACGCTGTTTATTGACTTTACTTCTTAAATCCAATGTTATGTGATTTCTTTAAAGTATTGTGTAAATAATTATATCCGAAAAATAGAGAATATTCACATATCATGAAAAAAAATACGGCACGGCTGCGAACTTTGTTCTTTATGATCAATAAAATGTACCTTTCAAACTTTACGACTCACTGTATTACTGCAATAGTTGTGAATTATCAGCGCAGTCCTCCATGAATCTACAAAGGTTTGAATTTTATCTCGTTCTTGCTTTGCGGATTCAAAGGGAGTGGCACCATTGGACTACAATTGAACTCTCATGTTTATTGTGTCCCTTCTATTGAAAGCGCGAATTTTCCTTTACAGTTTTTTTTACTTTCTCACTCTTACATATGCACATGGTAAGAAGTTACTTTCTCGCCCTCACGAAGGTACTTCGTAAGAAGAGAAAGTTCTGTAATCGTGCACCGGAAAACGGCGAACTTTCGACACAAAAACTCTTATTTCCGGGCCCTGTTGACGAAAACGTGAATATATCTTATTGTTAAATATAGGGAAAAAATTGTTTTAGCATGTGGTGTAACCATAATCCATGTTTTGTGGGTCCTTTATACCGAAAAATCGATAGTCGGTGAAGCGTCTGTCTGTCCGTCTGCGTTCAACGCTAGCGCCTAAATCGTTCAGCCGATTTTGATGCCGAAAAATTGATTGACAGCAAATGTGTGTCTGTCCGTGGTCAACGCTATCGCCTAAATCCTTCAAAACTGATGTTCCTAATCGATCTGAATGAACTTGAGGCTCGAGAATTTTTGGGGGCACTTTACATGAAATCTCAAAAACATATGCAAAATTTTCTTCCTTTTCAAACTTAATTTTCGGATAGCATTAAGGACACTTCAAAGAATGTAAATCTCATGTCGTTGAACTCCCAGATATTTTGATAATTGCATTTATGATTTTTTTTGGGCGTCTTCCTATAATTATAATATTGAAGATAGACAATTACTTCTTAATGAAATCTGTTCCTCAAAGAAGGATCTTCAAATAAGTTAATGTTCAATTTTTCAAAAATATGAGTAGTTTTCATTTAATTTGGCACGAAATATAAGCAATTAAAAAAATTAACATTTTGTTCCCCTCACAAACCGCTATATATTTTTTCTTAAATGTTTTTCCACTGGAGAAGGGCTGCTTGTCGACCTGGGTGACCGAGGTGGGTAGAGCGTATGCCGACTCAGCGTCTCGATCGATAAGGTCACAGGTTCGTGTCCCGCCGTGGGCATGTTTGTCCCGTGTCTTTCATGTATGTATATTGTCGCGGTAGGACTTCTGAGACTGCTGTACACAGACCTAGAAGCCTGCAAGTGTGTTTAATGTCTAGTGTCTGAATTTTCGAAAATAGCCAATTAAGCAATAATGTGAGAAAGTATGAGCTGTTATAGCACCTCTAGTTTTATTATCGTCGATAAACAGTTTTAAAAACGTGGGTTTTGGTATTTTTAACCGCTCTCTTTTACTGTATTAATTTTAATTACGAATAAGGGTAGAAACGAGTGTTTTTAATACAACTTGATATCATGAAACTTTAAATTCTGTTTAATTAGAATCTATTTTCATCAGGAAAGGAGTTAGATTTTGGATCGAATCCCTTATTGCGCCTCACGTGAAGGAATCAACTTACTACCACGAGAACATGGAGAATGACTCTGAACAACTATATTCCCCATTTACCTCAGGCCCCACTATCCGACGTGTAGATCGCCGCCGTATCTCGCCATCCAGCGAGGGGAGATCACAGCTCTCCCCCCCCCGCGATAAAACACTTACACTGCACTTACTGGACTAGTGACTTTAGAAGTTGACGCGCCCGGAAACGCTAAACAAGCAAGGAACCCACGGAACTCAAGAGAACGTGCACCATTACTGAAGTTCCATTAATGTCCAGAAGCAAAACAAAGGGCCATCTTAGCGTTTTATCAAAGGACAGAGAAACAGGACAAACTACATGAACGAGATGGGATTCATTAACCCAGAAGCTAAAGTACAATACTTATCGCCGTATTGTCTTTTAGAAGTTTCTTTTCCTATTGCCAATGTACGCTTTCAGTTGCTGTATATTAATATTTCGTGTATTTAACGCCAAATACAATAAAAGCTTTCGTGCAGTTTAAAGCGCAAAATTTTAGTGTGTCATCATTTTCCATTATGGATTAGGCACGTTGCTTTTTCCTGTCGTATTTTTTTCTTGGCCTTCTAATGTTTCTCTAAAGTTTAGTTTATAAATTAATAGTTAAATATTTAAAAGATTTTGTCTAAGACCAAAGAAAGAGCTGATGTCAATATTTGGTGCATCAGTCATAACTGAATAGTAAAAAATGAAATTAGTACTTGTACAAATATAACAGTCATTAAATATTATCCTTTATTTTTGAACTATTATTTATTTTCGCTTTCTATGTTGTACATCTACATTTACTAATAATTTAAATGATGTATTTCGTTGCTTCATTATATTTGATTAGCTATTTGTTTCGTTGTACTAGAAAAATTCTAGTACTCAACATTTTGAAAAATAATGAAATGAAAATCCTTGAAACCTGAAATCAATGTTTTTGAGAGAGTTGGCACAATACCGACACAACCTTGAATGAAACATATCTCCACACGCAAACTGGCCAAACCATCTTTGAGGAATACTGCATATCCAGCGGCCGGCGCGCATGAATGTCCTGTGCGGATAAACACCTCCATAGGAAGCTCTTAACGCGAAAACCTGGGCTAACGAGGTAAGAGCGCCAACGATGGAGCACATGATCGCGCTTATTACATTCCAGTCGACCTTCATCACGATCATCAGTCCATTTAATCATTATCAGCATCATCGAATTGATTGTATCGTAATAATTATCGAGATTGAATTACTCCAGCCCACGCTCTCAATTTCCGACATCCAATTTTCGCAGGCTACGCATTTGCGTTTCTAACTACGCAGCGGACGCCGCATCGACGCCATTTCTCCCAGGGTGGCGCGGGTCAGGGGGCGGGGGGGGGCACAACGGCGTCCCCCTCTTAATAAGGACTACATTGCATTATTCCGCCCGGCCGTCTATGGGCAGCCGCCCCCCTCTCGTTCCCACCCACACACCGCGCAACCTCTCCGTCTCGCTCTCTATAACGCACACCTCCCTGGCGCCCCAACGCACACACGCGCAGTAATAAAACGGGCTCTGATTTGAATACCGGCGGTGGCGGCTGTGTCGGCGGCGACTGGCCCGCCCCCCTGGCCCGTCCGTTAATGGCGCTGCGCCCGTTCGCGGCCGGAGAGGCTAACGCAGTTACCGTTATTTCGCAGCCAGGTAACGCGCGGGGCGAGGCGGGGAGAGCAGGGCGGGCGTGGAGTGCTCTGTACAGGGAGGGGTGGGATGACGCGGAGAGGGGGTGGAGTAGAGGGGTATGCGGATGTGGGAGGTGCGGGGAAGGGTGGGTGTTGTGGGACTTGGCGGGAGTTGCTTGACTAAACGGATGAACGTATGGGTTGGCGGAAATATGTAGGAGTGGGCGGGGTCAGTATAAGCGCTGTAGGTTGTCTCTATGAGATATTAGGATCGGTAAGACATGTTGAGCTGGACAGGGAGATGTGAGGATGTGCGAATGTTGTGGGACGGAATGGAAATGTAGGAATAAATGGGGTAATGTGGGATTGTCCGATATATTTTGGAATGGACTAGGAGATGTAGATGTGAGCGGGGACATGTGGGAGTGTGCAGGTGATGTTGGACTGAGTGCAAGATACGGGAATAAGTGGGGGCAATGTGGAGGTAGGCATGGAAATGTAGCAGTGAGTGCTCATATGTACGGTGTTAGGGTCGGCTAGAAGATGTAGAGGTGTGCGGGGAGATGCCCAAAGGGGGATTCGGGATTAAACAGGGAGATACGGGCAGGAATATGTAAGAGAGGACGAGAAGCTGTGGGGATAGTCGGGACACAGACATGCGTGTATTGGTGGGGAGATTTGGACCTCGGAGAGGAGATATGAAACTGGAGGGGAAATACGAGGTAGGGCGCGTTCGTGTGAAACTAGGCGGAAATTTGTAGAGCTGGGCGAGAAGTTGCGGATTTCGGGAGAGAGGTGAAGGGAGAGGAAATTTGTGGAAGAGCGTGGTGGGCGGGTCGGAATTGGGATTTGCGGAATAGAGCGGGTCTAAGGTGGTTGAAGCGGCAATGATCATAGCGGAGCAGAGCAGGGCGGGCATGGCGGGACACAGCGTTCCGTGGCGTGGCACGACGGAGCGTGCCGTTGCGTGGGAAGACGTGGTGGAGTTGGGCGTGGTGGAATTGGGCGTGGCGGGGGTGTGCGTGGCCGGGGGGGTGCGTGGCGGGGATGTGCATGGCGGGGATGTGTGTGGCGGGGATGTGTGTGGCGAGGGTGTGTGTGGCGGGGATGTGCGTGGCGGGGATGTGCGTGGCGGGGATGTGCGTGGCGGGGATGTTGCGTGGCGGGAATGTTGCGTGGCGGGAATGTTGCGTGGCGGGGATGTGAGTGGCAAGGATGTGCGTGGCGAGGATGTGCGTGGCGGGGATGTGCGTGGGGAGGATGTGCTTCGCGGGAATGTGCGCGGCGGGATTATGCATGGCGGGGATATGCGTGGAGGGGACGCGCGTGGCGGGGATGTGCGCGGCGGCGATGTGCGCGGCGGCAATGTGCGTCGCGGGGTGTGTGCGCGGCGGGGCCGGTCGTGGCGGGGGTGAAGCGCAGCGTGGAGGTGCGCGGCTGGGAGGACCGTGGCGGGTCATTGCCTGTGTGGGTGGGGCGGCGCGAGGCGGGGGCGGGGCGCGGGGGTGTGTGCGCCGCGACGCGCAGCAACGCGTGGGCGCGCAAAGGGGCCTCGGCGAGGCGTTACGTGGCGCACTATCGCTCTGTTATCAAGCGAGCGTCCAAGCGCCGGTTTAGTGTCTGCGGGAGCGCGCGCCGGCCCGCCTGCTCGCTTGCTCGCTTACGAGCTCCCTCGCCTCGCACGCGGTTGTTGGGGTTGTTCTCTGAGTTAAACGCGCTTCGGCGACCCGCGTTTTGGGGTTACGTTTATGAGGCGGTTGCGAGGGGAAGGGGCGGGGGCGGCGGCGGGAGCAGGGATGGGGACGGGGAGGTCGTAGGCGCGCCCGTGGCAAGAATGCTCGCGCCGAGGTCATCTTGATTTCTGTTCGGTGGACACCCTATCTCCAACGCTCCCTACGTGAGTCAGGTTACCTTTGTGTTCGTCTTGACTATCTTCATCATCAGTCCTTTGTTGTGCGTTATGTAGTTTGGTTATTACACGCGTAAGCCCGTGCTTGAAGCCATATTTTGTTCTACTGCTTGAGTTCCAATTTAATTGTTGTGAGGTATTCTGGGCAGCTCAAACTCTGCGTTTATTGACTTTGGAAATAATTAAGTTTGGTGTGTAGAAAAAATTCAGTTTGTATGTTTTGCTGTAATGCAGAGAAACGTATTAAATTGCTTCTCCAATTACCAGGCAAGTCCATGGACAGTGTAAGAATAGATAATTATTGTGTACGCCGTAGATAAAATCCTCATAGCGATTGCGGTAATTGACACAGTCCTTTATATACAACACATACACACTAAAGGTTTCATGAATTGTGGTAACGAACTTTCAACTATATCTCATGAAAAAAAATATTTTTCACGTTTTATCGGTTTTACTTTCTCGTTAAGGAGTAGTAATGCTGCGCGAAAACGGCGAGATTTCGGTAGAAAAACTTTTATTACAGAGCTCTGGTAACGAAAAACTAGATATAACAGCGGCTAAATTTAGAAACAAAAATTCTCTATCATGTGCTGTAGCCAGAATCCATATTTTGTGGACCCTTCAAACCGAAAAATTGAATGACAGCAACACATCTGTTCGTCTGTGAACAAACCTAGCGGCTAAACCGTTCAGTAGTTTTTCTCTAAAATTAATATTCCACAATTGATCTGGCTGGTTTCGCGGCCCCTTGAATTTGCAATCGATATTTTAATTTTGGGAGGTACTTTACATGAAACCCTGGGACATTTTCAAAAATTTCAAAAAATGGCTCTATCATGTTTTATTAAATTTGGTTGTTGGATAATGTGAAGGACGTTTAAGAGAATGGTGTAGGTCTCATGTTCGTTCAAATTGCTAAATTTTCGAAAATTTTAAAAGTTCAAAACTTTTTCGGCGTCTTCCTGCAACTAAAATATTAAAATAAAGTTTTCCCTTAATGAAATCTGTTTCTTAAAGATAGATTTTGAAATAAGGTCATGTACAAATCTTCGAAAATTTAAGTACTTTTCGTATAATTTTTGTGTGAAAGTATGGGCGAGAAAATAATTAATTTTTTTGCACCACTAGTTTACAATTGAAAAGATAGTTCTACAGCAGAAAGCATTTTCTTGACTCTTAAATGTGTCCAACAATTAATTATTTTAGTGCCGAAGAGAAGCATATAGTACATACGAGCATATTGTGCATACGAGTTTTGCTTTCGATTCGTGTTAAGATTTCATACGTTGAGTTAATGGATCATCAGTTGAATATCTGTAACGTAGTATGAAAATTAAGGCAGTAGAAACTGTGGAAGGCAATGTTATCTCGTTCATTTTGTATCCCGTTTCTTTTTTGCTCGTTGTAATCCGTCGATACCTTGAAAATAGTATGCATGTTACAGTGAAAATTTGTCTGCTAATAAGTCTAAATATCTTGTAAATGATATTCTTCCCTAGAAGGGAAAATGTAATTATAAAAGTCATCTTCTCATTCCACACCTTCACTTTATACTCAGCAGGTGTTACAAATGTTGGTCACATTTTAAGAACCTGGTCCTGCTGTATTTCGCAAATGACTTATCATGATAATAGGAAACTTCCATTTATTCAGTCAAACGTTTCATATTGAGGAATTTTTTAGCATCAAATGAAATGATGGAAAGGGAATCTGCTACAATTTTTTCAGCGAAATTGAAAGTATTGTATTTTTTTATTATTATGCAACTTACGCATGTTATTTGTAAATACTGGCCCTTGTAATTAATTCTTCATTTCGAAATAGGAATGTGTGTGTGTGTGTGCGTGCGTGCGTGTATGCGTGTGCGTGTGTGTTTGTGTGTGGCGATTGTAATTTAAACATGTTTGTATGGAAATGCAATTTTTTTCCAAAGGTCATAACAAATATCTGTATACTCCCCTTTTTCATAATTTTTATAGATATCTTAAAATATTCGGCTGCTATCATTGGGTGGAAAGCTGGTTTATCAAAATAACCGTATAAAAAATAAGATTAAGTTATAGTAAAATAGCCTCAATAAATAATTTGACGTTCCTCAGCTCGTTGCAACTAAAAGATTAGGCACAATACATGGAAATACGTAATACTAATTGTTGCTTTCTCTTCTATGTATTTTTCTGTTGTCATACGTATTTGTGAATTTCGTCCAGAATGAGACTCACTACGGCTCTTTTTAATTTGTTGCGTCCTTAATCTTATCATATCATTTATCGACGCAACGCGTCTCTTCGCACTTTGTCGAGCGTTGAGCGCGGAGTAATCCTCCATTAATGTAGCGTATTTTTTTATGTTTGTCTCGCCTCGTCTGTCGGTTGTCAAGAGGACCGCCAGATTGAATCTCCGCGTACGGATTAATTAATTGATTATTTCGTGTTTCCGAGTGCGTCAACTGCTATGATCACAAGTCTGGCAAGTATAGTGCACGTTTTATCACGGGAGATGGCGGCGATCTTTCCCCGCTGGATGGTGAGATCCGGCGAGATCTGGCGTCGACGTACACATCGGCTTGCGGGATTTTTCCCTAACCAAGTATCTCCCACCAGCGAGGCACGGTTCTGCCGTTTTCGGACCGTATCAATCACTAGCCATAATCATCGCAATTCAAAGGGTGAAGTAATTCTTCTTATTGCAAACTTCTCAGTAAAAGCAAAACATGTTCAATAATACAGTATAACATAAGCTGAACGTACCGAAAATGCTATTTTAATGTAATGTAAAATGTAGCGTATTGGTTTCCATAATTCCCTATTTTTACTCACCATTTTCTTCCTTATAACCCAATTTTTAATAGTTGATGCAACAAGAGATGGATTTTCAGAGCTACTCAAATTTCATATATATATATATATATATATATATATATATATATATATATATAAATATTGTATTGCCTTAGTACTTGCATAAATCTGAAGAAGCAATCCAGTATTACGTTCGATTTTCTATCCCTTATTCATGGTCATACTACCATACTATCAGCGCATCCTTGAGGGGAAGTACTGTACTTAAGAAGAGTCTAAGAATCTGAATTTTTTGTCCTCGCCCTAGCGGCATATTGGCTACCGAAACAATCAGTTAATAATCAGTAAAATTTGAAATAATATTGTTGTTGTTTGTTGTTGTTTTTTTTTTGTATTTTATGAAGCATGTGATGGTTTATCTTTACATTCCACTCTATATCGTACAAAGGATGGACTAATGTTCTCAGTACAAACCGGTTACTTTGGCAGTTGACTGCCCTATTTAAGTGAGAAAAATCTTTCTTAATAGATAAAGTTAATTCAGACTTCATTTAGAGAATTCTCACCATCCTTCTGTTTGTTGTTTCTTGCGGAAACCTTTTGAAAGTATCACGATAAATGAGGAATCTGAATCGATCCGAAAACTTTGTGTGGGTCGTGCGTGTTCATTACGAGTTTCCAACTTAAACAATCCATTCAGAATTTCCAAATCCCCTTTTCAATGACGCCTCCTTGACACGACGTATTAAACAGCTACAATTTGCAAATACAAGATTAAAACCTACAAACGATCATAGGGCAGAATATTCAATATGAGAAACGTTTGAGTGTCCAAGGCGAAAGCCTGTAATCCGATTTGCGATTGCACTCGGTTACTCAATATTCGGAGAGCCCTTATCCCTGGGAGTGTTCTCTCTCTCTCTCTCTCTCTCTCTCTTTCTCTCCCCTTTCGTCCAAATTGCCCCTTTTCTCCCTGCTCTCGTTTCCATAAGCCCTCTCTTAGAACACAGATACGCGGCCCACTTCCCGAAGTGGACGTTCCGGTTCATCGACATCTCTTTCTCGGTCGCCACCCACCGCCATCCACCCACGCCGCGTTCTGGCTCCATCTTCGCACCTTCCCGTAACCCTAACGTCCCCACGAAGCCTCAATGCAAATACTTCCAAAGCCTTTTCCGCTTTTTAACAAAACCTCTAAGACCCTTAAGACTCGTGCAATCTGGCAGCCCATCTCCGCGAAAGGGCGAGAGGGTTAAAAAAAAGCGAGTGCATAAAAGTTTGGAATATGTCCGTAAAGGATGAAGGCCATTAAAAACTTATTAGAAACGCCCGAGGAGGAACGAGGGGCGCGGGAGTCGTAAAGTAGGGGGAGGAGGTGATGGCGAGGGGTGGGGGGAAGGGGAGGAGAGAGTGCTCCTGACCTCTGCAGGCGCCTTATGGGCGTTCTGGTGAGCAACCCTACCTCCCCGTTTGTCTAAAGGAGCCCACATACACTCGGAATACCTGAGTGTGCTTAGTTCCAGTATATTCTTTCGGCCAAGCGAGCGTACGTGGATTCTACTTCGTAGGTATTGAGGGACTACTCACGCTCGGGATTCGTGATGTGCCTGTTCTGTTGTACCTGACCAGGCCAATATGAGCGTCTGGAGGTAATACTTTGCGGATGTCACGTAAGGGGCCATCACATACACACACACACTCACACACACGTGCGGGTTAGTAACGTTCAGGACCCGAGCAATGTACACCTCCGGGCAGGTAGCGTGCCCCTTTACCCAGGTACAAACGACCCTCGCACAAACTGAAGTACCAAAGGAGGGCCAAGGGAAGCCACAGACAGACCGCCTTGCTGAAAACATGAGACTCGGTAGAACCGGACGGGAAAATCTGTGCGTCTGTAGGCTTTGGAAGAGGTAAACAATGAAGTGCCCTAACATGGAACGGCAAAACAGACACGTATCTTGAGCGTGTATTGACTCCAGGACTACGCTCATCGGTGCCATGCGAAGAGGTCGGTATGCCTTTCTGAAGGGTGCAGGACAGGGCTCTCTCAGGAAGTTTGCCGAGGAAGTCTGGATCAAGAGCGTCCCAAATTACTCAGTTTGATGGATTGTTGTTTCGAGTCCCTACCTTTGGTACCGGTTCTGCTGTCTGTCCATCATGTTTCATAATCGTCATTTACTCTCATAACTCACCTCTACACCTGTAGTTGCAATCTTGCAAATTTTTTGAGTCGTTTCATCGATCTCGAATATTCAGGTCTATCTTCCATGAGTGTTGAATGTAGAACATTCTACACTTCTAATACTCGGATCCATAAGCGAGACCGTGAGACGAGTTAAGAAGTGAACCCAAAAGGAAAAACGAAGACGTGTACACCGAATGTTTTACATATGATTTTTCGCTCCAATTGTTTAAAAACGTTTCTATTGTATGTATCTTTTGCCAAATTCCAAATTCTAATCGCTTTTATTATTCCGCTTTCAATTTCGGAGTAGATGATCTGTAAGACGATGTCCAATTAGTAATTTGATTTAACCACAAGCAGGGGTGCTCTTAGGAAAGCCAAGTACAAATCGACTCGAGTAATAGCCCGAGCTCTCCGTTATTCTGGATAGCAAAACGAGCAAGTCCGATTGTAAGGAAACCCGGACAAAATTTTATTGCCCCAAAAAATTTGTTCACGTCGGCCCACTCGCTTGAGAAATATCTATGGCGGACATTTCCCTCAGTGGAACCTGTTCTTTTAATGTTCGAATTCCTGTTAAGAGATAATGGGATAATAGGAGGAGAGGATTAACAATTGCTTGCAAAATATCGTATAAATCGGTGTGTGCCGTCTCCTGTGGTATGACGTCTATTCTACTGGGTTTCTAGACTCACGTCCCAGATAAGAGCGAAGGATTTTCAAGGAGTGTAAAATTCTCAGTATGTAATAATACGCTAGTATGTTAAAGAACCCTGACAGTTGTGCAGTAGAAATAAATCTGTCTAATAATTCGTCGTAACGAGGTCTCAGGTTCTATCGACCAACACAATTTAAACATTATTAACCGAGACACGTGACGGATAAAGTGATTCACACCTTGGCGTTACAAGGGCCGTGAGCCATTACTATTCGAAATATTCCTAAACCTGTAGCGGGGATATGCTTTAAAGGAGAACTGGGTCTAAAATACGGGTCAGAACATGGTCAAATGGCCATTCATCACGGAAAGAAAATTATTAAAAAAATAAACAATAAATACATTGTTTGTAAATACACGTATGTAGTAAATTAA
Organism: Teleogryllus occipitalis; assembly: GCA_011170035.1. Taxonomy (NCBI): domain Eukaryota; kingdom Metazoa; phylum Arthropoda; class Insecta; order Orthoptera; family Gryllidae; genus Teleogryllus; species Teleogryllus occipitalis. Next base: position 15,541 of record BLKR01006472.1, read on the forward strand.
TTTTTAAAACATTTGTGTAGTCAGAATGTATTTTGTGGGTCCTTGCTACCAAAAACTTCGTTTAGGGCAAAAGTCTGTCCGTGCAGCCGGCTGTTCGGTCGTGGTCAACACTACTGCCGAAACCTTTCAGACCATTTTCTCCAAAATTGATATTCCCCGATCGATCTCAGCAAACTCGAGGCCCTGCGAATGCCAAATGGATATTTTGATTTTGAATATGAAGCCTTAAAATTTTCAAAATGTTCTCAAAAATGAATCCACTTTTTAGATTATTTTTTTCTGAACTAGAGCACAGGACGCTTAACAATGGCCCAGATCTTATTTTCACTGAACTCTCTGAATTATGAAAAATTGCAAATGTTCAACCTGTTTCTGTATCTTCCTACAACTACAGAATTAATCTTTTTTTCTGAAATCTTTTTTATTAATCTCATTTCCTCTAAGACAAATATTTATTTTTTTCTGAATTTTTTTGTTTGTAATTTTACGTGACATAGAGACAATTTTAAACAAGATTTTCTCAAAACTAGCACCAAATTTTTTAAACTTTGTTTACTCGAATAGAGCAATGTACGCTCTACGTAAACAGAGGAGATTCTTATTTTCGGTAGACACTGTTTTCGAATATTTCCAAATTTTAAAAGTGAAAACTACAATTTTCACGACAGAGGTTTATTTTCTTAAAGAACTCTCTTGTTGAATATTAAAACATTAGATAAGCTCAGGCACATATTTATACTTTTGAAAATTTAAATTTTTGCTTGATTTTTAGCTTCATGTAACGGAAATTTGTAAAAAAATCTCAAAAACGGCTCCAATTTTTTTCTACAATAGGACTAAGTGCATTTATAAATATGGCACAAGTGCCATTTTCGTTGAACTTCGTAGAAAATATCAAGATAAGTTAATAATGCGAGAAAATTCCTGCTTTCATAACAACATTAGTTTCGTTTATGTAATTTATAATCTCTGCGTCGTAATGCTCTACAACATATAAGGTATTTTAACTACGATATTATATAATTTACGTACGTGGAATCCGTGGAACCCATCTTTTTCTGGTCCATTCCAACATCGATGAAAGATTTGAAGTATTTGACAAAACATTGCACATAAACATTAATATTGTCATAAACAGTTAATATTGATATCCGAGGTGACTAAGGCTGAAGAGCCGTAGCTACCTCGACTCGAAAAGGCCCTTACGACCGATATGTTAAAAGTCTATATGATGAAGTTGTTAAAAACCGTCCTAAAAAACAAACAAAAAACATTAATATTTTGTTGCCGAATTAAAGACGGAAGTATTGATAGATATTGTGACGCAGGAAAAACAATCATATTTCCTTTTCAAAATCGGATAGTTTTGAAAAACTGCAATTGTAACTTCTAATTAATGCAAATTTATTTCTGTACGTAAACCGACATTTTAAAAACAATTTGAGTTGGATATTTGGCGCTTAAATGGAGTATCAGTGTTTTCCAAAACAATTGAATTGATTTCGTATTTGATTGATTTATTTTCGTGGAAGAACTGTAGGACACTTATGGGGAAGGGGAATAATCTACGCATTTTAATCATAATTCTCAGTAAACATCAACGCAAGACTTATGTTCAAATATATTTTCATATTATGTATGTTGGTAGAATGTATTCTTAGTATTGCCGTAGATTGATTATGTATTCGTAGAATGTATAAATATTGATATTGTGGGTGTGGAAGAACTGTCTGGAAGTTAATCTGCAGAAGAAGAGATCGCCGACTTGGAGCTTAAAGAAACGAAGGGACTGAACGCTCATTAAGCAGCGGCGACCTCATAAAACTGGGAAAAGGACGAGAGGCGAAAAGAAAAAGAATACGATTGTGTTTATGACATAAAAAGAATATGAGTCGCGTTGAGATGATGGTTATCGATTGTGCATTTACGAAAGATATCATACGAAATGACATCGGATTTTGATCTACTGCTAGAGTTGTTTTATTTACTTGCAACCTGCAAAGTTAATATTACAAAACAAATGAGTATTAGAACGGACAATAGCTTCGTCTTTCTATTACATGCTCAAAATATTCTCTCAACTTCTAGGCTATTTCTCCAACAGTTTCTTTTCCATTTCATTTTATTTGAGGGAAAAAGGACGTGTATTTAAAATCCGAGATAAAGCCTTTTAAAAAATGTTATTTTTCGATTTCTATCCTAGAAATCTTGTTATTGAAGTAGGGATTTAAACTTCCTTTCTCCGAATTGCCTTCCACGTTGTTTAAATATACTATTTCTTGTAGTTCTTAGAAATTAAAACCAATGTTTTACCTACCGAAATATTTATCCAAAACCATTCAATGAAAAAAATCGAGAAACGAGAAGTGCAGAAGAAAAACCGTAGCTGATGGTCCAGGTCAGGTTATGAAAGCCGAACTAATGGAACGCTGAGAGCAGCTCCAGATCCCTGGCTCTCTAATTATTTTCCAACAGCAAACGGATTGGAGATGAGCCCCGGATCTGCTCTCTCCGGGCGGACGAAGCGAGGACGGGCGTCAGAGGCCGAGATCCTCACCGAAGAAGCACGTCCTCGCCGAGCGAAATTTAAAAATAGAAGCGTCCTCCTTAATCCTGCTGGAGTTCGTGCCGGCAGGGACAGTCGGGTTTCAATATCGCTTGGGGAATTTGCGAAGGCGGCGGAGGTGGAAGGGGAAGAGCCGCCGTGGCGGGGGTGGCTGGGAGAATCAGAGGAAGACGGAAGGGAAATCTGAGAGGACGGGGACGGCGTTGACGGAGAGGAACTGCGTGACTGGGCAGAGTGTACCAGGCACGAAGCGAGTTTGTTTCAGGGCGTGTATGAGTGAAACTGAATTGAGGGAGCGAATTGGTGGGTAAAGGAGAGGTGGAGAAAAGTCACGAGAGCGTGGGAGGAACTGGACAATTAAGAGCTGGATTTATTTAGTTTTCAAATCGATACAAACGTAGGTTAATGGCGTTTATTACTTTAAGATTTGAATTGAAAATATATAATTGTAAAACATATTTATTTAGGTCATGATGGGCTGGCAATGGCATTGTGCATGGGGAAGTTCGTCAATGTGAAAAAATTGTGGCATTGCGGAATCCAGTTACCCCAACGTACGAAGAATTGGATTAATTGGTGATTAAAAAATCATAGTAGTGATAACAGGGATACAAAGTATTTATTTATTTAGTCAAAAACAGTAAAAAGCTATGTGACGTATGGGGGAGAAAATCATATGCGCACGCACGCATCTGCGCACGTAAAAGAGTAAAATATTGTAACATGTAGCGAATGAGGAAATAAAAGATAACCTTCTTTAAATATAGATAAAATGTAATTCATAAATGTGTTCACATGAATCTGCGTCGTCTTATTTTTAAATATTAACATAAGAGAATGGAAAAAGATTCATTCCAAAAACTGGTAACACAATTAAAAGCGAGTAGTCAAGAAGCAATGATAACAGATGATAACAATATAGAATTGCTTGGGAAAGGAAATTTCAACATATGTAAGATATGTAAGATAAAATAATTTTGAGATAATTATTTTTAGGACGTCAAAACCGGATGAGAAAGTTTGGAAAGAAGACGACGTTCAAGAGAAATCAGACATTCATTTTGGTTGATAATAAGAGGATACAGCCGATTGATATACACCGCAAATCGATACTGTGAAGAATGTTAAAAAGGTCTTCCGAAGGTGAAGAATAAAGGAAATTGAATTCGAGAGAATATAGTTGACGATAAAAATTAAGAAACTGTGCAGATTACGGGTGTGGAACATTCATTTGTTCTCCAGTGTAGATGCCTTAAATGAGAATCCGATGCAAAGTAGATAGAAATGAATTAGAATTCTTTGCGCTTTACTAGCTACCGAAGCAATAAAAGAAATCAATATCAGATCATTCAGTTTCGTCATCCACGTATAGGATAACTAAATACCACTTCTTCAGTTATTGTGACTTTGTAATTATTGATGAAAGAGAAAAATGAAATAGAGTAGAGATAGAGTAAAGTAAAACAGATAGAGTAATATGAGAACCCTGATGGAGTGTATTATTTCAATTTATCTAATGTGATCGCGCTATAAATTTACAGAATTATTCACGTAGTGAAACTATTTTTCAGTACATGTTATGTACGATTTTCTTCATCCTATTTCTTGTTATTTACTAATACCAATTAGATTCGACTCGGTTAAGAATCTTGTTCCCGATCAAACGAATAACATCCTGAGAGATGTATATTAAATGGGATAATATTCATACTCAATCTTATTGGAGTATATTTTGTGACGTAATTTTAATATATTTTAATAACCCAAGAGGTGTTTTTTTCTCTTTGTTTAACACTATTATTGAAAACTATTATAAATGTTTCAAATGAGGCTCTGCTTTCTCTGATATATGCATTTTTTTCCCATAAAAAGTGAGTTAATTTTGTTTTTTGAAATACTTCGTTTGGAGACTCATTAAGTCGCCTCATAATTTCCATGTCTTAATTTAATTATGATAATGTAAAGTTCAGGCCCATTAATTTATCTTTCATAGCATTTGATATTTATTATTCCTATTCATATTATTTAAGCTCTAAAATTAATATTCAATTTTTAATGAAAATATTCTCGTTTTTCATATTAATATGAAAAAATATATCCACTTCGGAACGTTCTTGTTAGGTAATATTTTTCAACAGCTTATTTTCTCTTGACAGTCATATGATAATTCTTATTTCTTGACAAAAAATACATGAAAAAACTTGTTGGAATGTGCATCACACTGCAGAAGAATAAGAACAAATAAAATCAAAGATAATGTTTATAAATCGTTACCTAACATTCGTTAATCGACCGTAAGGAAAAAAGGAGACACGAAAGACACGGAAATAAATTATTGTTAGATGTAACACACCATGTGTACAAATTACATAGAAACACTATTGCAATTTTTAGGAGTGAGAAAAAAAGATAAATAGCTTGCGATTAACAGACGCGAAATCAAAAATGCCAATGGTATAACCTTAGAACATGAGATTTGCTACCACAAGAGCACGAACGCTGTAAATGCTCTAGAAGTTTTTTAACATTTATTCTGAACCATACAGGCGTTCATAAAACAAAATGTGTATTAAAAAGCACACTGATGCATTTTCGTGAACTGAAAAATGTCTGGACTGATGCAATGTTTGTTTCTCCTGTGGTTTAAGAAATGACAAATTACACTTCTCACTAGAGGGCACAAATTTGAAAATTGTCTTTTTACTGTTGTTACAATTTTAAGACTTTTGACAATAGGAATCACATTCCTGTACTATTGGAGTTTTGGATTTTATTGTCCCTTTTGTCTATTTTTAATACTATTTTCACCTTCGTTTCTTACTCGTCATAATTTGTGTCATTTCTCGAGGAAACGATCTCGATAATGTTGAAAATGTACCTGCATGCCTGAACAACACAAGAGCACTGTCGTCTTTTGTCTTTCTCTACAAGCGGGGTGAAGCTAGTCAAGAGTTTTTGATTTCTTTCATTGGTGTTGGTAGATTTTGTTCGCTCACGAAGAATCCCATCCTTCCTTTTGGTATGGCCTCCAGTCCCTTTCGGATCTCTCTGTACTTCATTTACGATACAACCCTTTTTTAGTGATAATTACACAAGTTCGAAGACCGGAAACGATAATAGCGTGTTTACTAATTCCAAGATTCAAAAGAGAATAGTTTAGTCCACAGTAGCATTTTATTGAGCGCCGAGAGTGAAACAAATTTATCGTCATCATATCGAAACATGGTGAGCTACTAAGAATAATTTTCGGAAGTTTACTGATAGACTGAGAGTGCAAAGGAAGTGGTGATCATGTGCAATGTTTTGGAGTTAAAACAAAAATTCGAATAATTTTAATTATTGTTCACAATAAATTATTTTAAAATAGTCATTTTTCATTGCATGCGTGTCCTTTCCACCATAAGTGTAGCCAGAATAAATGTCTCGTTGCATGACTATTTTAGTGAAAATATATGCCATTCTGCTTGCTTACTTGAGGTAAAATAAATGCATGAACTACAGGGCTCTAGTTACTACGATGTTACCCGGACCCTTCTGTTATTGAACTCGTCTATACTATAGAAAGCATTTCAGATTTGCTGAAGTATTTTTCTTCTCGATCCCCTAGTACACGGCGGTATACATCTATCAGTCTAGCCTCGTGTTGTGCCTTGTCAGAAATATTTATTCGAATGGAAATTCTGTATGCGAATAAAAGAGGTTCGGCGCCTGTAGCCTCTAAACCAAGCGACTTTTATTATCCCTCGTCCTGCTGCCACGAAAATAATGGAAAAAATACACGAAAGCGAGGAAAATAGTACCAATTGTATGCAGAGGCTCCGTCCCTCAGCACGTTTTTTTACACGGCCATGACATGAACGCGCTTCGTTGGTCGATGCGCCAGCCCCACCGCACCGTTGCGCTCATTTCTTGAGCGTTTATGAGCGTATTTCTGAACTCTGCGTATCGCGCGCAGGCTACCTTCGAGGCCCGGTAGCACGTCTCTCCTCTGGCCGAGCGCATGAATTTCAAAACATTTGAGGAGGCCGTAAGTCAACGGAGGACCGGTTTCAAAAATTCATGAACGCAGTCTGGATGTCGCGCGTCATAACGCGTGCCCTCCGCCCCGTCCCTCTCCGCCCGTCCTCTGTCCCCGTCCCACGTCCTCGCTCCCGGGCTCACACAGAGCGTCCGTTGCGTCGTTGCGGCAGACTTTGTGGCGCGGGGTTCGCCCAGCCCACGGCCCGAAAAGTGCGTAAAAGAGCGTGGGCGGGTAGTAGCCGAAGCCGCCCCCTCACAGCTGTCGGTAGCAGAGGTGACGAGGCCGCGTCCCCGACGGCGTCGAGTTTATGTCCCGGGTGACACTTCGCGACGGACCGAATGGCCGCAGTGGGCCGCGACGTGGTTCTCAGCGGACGATGAACTCGCCTTTCTCGGGAGGACTAATCTTTTTCAGGAGAACTTCACCTTTCTCGGGGGGACTCCACCTTTCTCGGGAAGACTCCACCTTTCTCGAGACGACTCCACCTTTCTCGAGACGACTCCACGTTTCTCGGGACGCCTCCACGTTTCTCGGGACGCCTCCACGTTTCTCGGGACGCCTCCACGTTTCTCGGGACGCCTCCACGTTTCTCGGGACGCCTCCACGTTTCTCGGGACGACTCCACGTTTCTCGGGACGACTCCACGTTTCTCGGGACGACTCCACGTTTCTCGGGACGACTCCACGTTTCTCGGGACGACGCCACGTTTCTCGGGACGACGCCACGTTTCTCGGGACGACGCCACGTTTCTCGGGACGACGCCACGTTTCTCGGGACGACGCCACGTTTCTCGGGACGACTCCACGTTTCTCGGGACGACGCCACGTTTCTCGGGACGACGCCACGTTTCTCGGGACGACGCCACGTTTCACGGGACGACGCCACGTTTCTCGGGACGACGCCACGTTTCTCGGGACGACGCCACGTTTCTCGGCACGACGCCACGTTTCTCGGGACGACGCCACGTTTCTCGGGACGACGCCACGTTTCTCGGGACGACGCCACGTTTCTCGGCACGACGCCACGTTTCTCGGGACGACGCCACGTTTCTCGGGACGACTCCACGTTTCTCGGGACGACGCCACGTTTCTCGGGACGACGCCACGTTTCTCGGGACGACGCCACGTTTCTCGGAACAACTCCAAGAGAGTTTGGATGTGTATGCATTGTTAAGACAAGGGGGATATTTTTTGACAAGTTCTAAAAATTTTAGCATCTCCGAAAATGGCATTACTCTTCGAAATGTATTCTTCTGCTAGCCAGATGGGCCAAAGTGTCAATTCAGAGCATGTTATTGGTGGTTAGGAACAGTTTTCACTTGTGATTTACATTGTTCCGATATTGTCACTAAAATAATTTGTAAGAATTATACAAATGATGCCGAAAAACAGATCAGAATGTGTATGCTTATGAATAAAGTCTTTATACGGATATCAATGAACGGGCCATAGCGAATGTAATAGAGCCGGCGATGTTTATTTTCATCACGCTTTTAACTAAACTGGCTATAAACAAAATGTTATTCCAAGTATACATGTAAATAATATTTCTTAAAACTGAATCTAAAAGTATATGATTTGGCATTCTAGCAGCGTACGTGCATATATGTGAAAATTCTCCATTTGGTAGAATGACATTGCACGGAGTATAACAGCTCCAGTTTGCAGTTTGTGAAGTATTGTGAATAATTTATATGCGTTACTCACCGACCACGTCTCCTAAATTGGGATTTACGTCATTGAATATTTAAGAAAAACGTTCACATGTCTGAATAGAATATACTGCCCAGTTGGAGCAGTAGTTCCCCCAAGAAACGCGACTGCGAAAGCTGATTCACTCCTTCTTTCGCACCGGGTGCGGTAGCTCAGTGCATCAACTGATGTCACTGCAGCGCCTCTGACCGGGAGGCCCTAGGTTCGAGTCCTGACGGCGGTAGGATTTTCGACACTAGCTTTTCAGCTAGGTCAAATTCAGTCGCTGTCTGGAGGAGTATTCTATCGGCCGGCTGCTCTGATCGGTAGTTTTCCGTGTTTTCTCCGATCAACACCAGGCGAATGCCGAAGCAGTACCCTAACAAACGGGCCACAGACCGCGCGCGATCTGTCCTCCCTCTTCCTTGTCCCATTCTTTCCCCTTAAACACACACTTACACTAACATGCACTACACTACCACATATTCCGGGAGACCGGTCGGGAGCTTAGAGCTTGTCCCGACTGGGGCGGTGCCCCGCTGGTGGGAGAGTCCTGGTTAGGGGGAAACCCTACTAGCCGACGGTAGGTCGGCGTCGGATCTCGCCATCCAGCGGGGGAAGATCACCGCCATCTTCCGAGAAAACACATGCACTACACTAACGAGACTAATGACCGAAGCAGCTGACGCGCCCGGAAACACGAAAAAATCAATCAATCCTTCTTTTGCGTATGAATGATTGGCGCGAGCGTGAAGGGTGTGGCCTGACGGTTACGTTCTTGTCGCAATTTTGTAGTCTTCAGCGCCCTGGAGAAGTGCAGCGTTGGAGCGGTCAAGACCACCGTTTTTTAATACTGTCGTGGCGGAGATACCTTTTCAGGAGGAGAATCTGGCGCACAAAGGAGAAGAACCTTCTTCGCAGCTTTTCGCGTATGCTCCGTCAAGTGTTTTTTTTTGTCGAGCTGTATTCCATCTTCAATCATGTGGCCGATGATTTCGACAATCACTCATGCGAGAACGATGAACGGGAAGCGTAGCCATTGAGAAAAGCATTTGTATGTATTCGTAGTAAAATTATTCCTATTCATTTCACAAACGTTAGCTAATTTCTTCTTGGATTGTGGTACTCCTAGTTGTTTTTGTCATGTTGCCAAATGGAGAATATTCGCATTGAATGAATGCATTTATGAAGCTAGAATGCAGAAAAAATACACTTCAAAATTTCCTTTTATGAAATATTTATATGCTAATTCTTTGAATGATTTATATCTTCTGTGGTTAAAATTTAGTATATTGTGAGTTTAATAAAAACGTCATAGGAGTATACAATGCGGGCTCATTGAAATTCGTTGTATATGTCCTGTCCGGTTACAACCGTTTGCTGAATTAATTCTCAGTATACATTAAATATATACACATTAATAAAATAGTATACTGTTCAAAAAAGTGTATGTTTAAAAATAAAATGTTTTAAAAAAATTTGATAAATGTTCAATTATTCTAATATTAAGTACATATTAATTCTTGCCACTGGATATATCAATCGTTTACGCTGACTTCCAAATGTTCGAGTGGTCAATTTACAGTGATTTGTTTAGTAAATCTGGTGAAATATTTGGGGGAGGACAATTTTTTGCATTGGGGGCCCCGTAGTAGTTAACTCCGTCTCCATCAACAAAGAATTTATTTCGTATTTTATAAGCAAGTTTATACTTTACATTTTAAAGTTTCTTTTTTTTTTCTTTCTCCAATTTTTATGTTTTTTGTATGTTTACATTCATATTGACTATTACATGAACGATAAATAAATCAATTATGAATGTGTTATTCTGTCCTGCTTCGTTCGTAACTGGTGATAAATCTCGACATGAATAACACTATTTAATTTTCTTTTAGTTCCTCATTTCTTACGTGCTGTAAACGGCAAACCTACTACAACTTCGAATTAAAAATTGTATAATTTGAATTGTAGACTTTTACTTCTGGAGTTCGTGTGCTTTGTTCTTGCTAGAGATTCAAACCCATGACTGGAAAACGAACCTGGCCTTAAATCTTAAGACCCTTGTTTACGGAAAATGCCATCACGGGAAATTTTGTTAAAATTATCTGAGCGCATTCCGACTCCTCATTTCCCTGACAGAATACGAAAGAGAATAAGAATGAAAACGTTGCCCGTCCTCAACCAAGAACGCTCACTCCCTCTGACACAAGGGTCTCCTGCCCACGAATGGCGGCAAAGCGATGGTTCTTCAGCTAAAGAATGGCTTCTGCTCCGGAAAGGGCACCGTGGATGTTGGTCAAAAACATACGCCTTTCACAGCAGCCGATGGTGTGGAGTCCCTCTAAAAAAAGGAGGGAAGAAGGCCATCAAGAAGATATGACCACCTTCATTTCTTCGTATAATAACGTGAACAACACATTACAATTCTCACAATTCGATATTTTGGCAAAAAACGCGTTTTGTGATCGCTGACACCGAGAATGTTTTTTTCCTGGAATATACTTGAAATATTCATGGCTTGCATACGTAAAATAGTCAAAATACATTTCATGGAAGTCCGTGATACTGAAAAAGAGCTTTTTCTCAAAATGTCTGTCCTATGTCCCTTCGTATGTGAACAGTTTCTTTTTGCCTCGTACAAAATTTTCTCCAAATAGATACTCCCTGATCGATCTGGCTTTTGTCGCGGCCCGTCGAATTTCAAGGTGATCCTATCTTTGGGGGAGTTCACTGAGGCCTTTAGTATATTTTCAAAGATTCCACAAACTACTTCTTCATAGTAAGCCATTAGAGGCCTGTTCCAAGACAGAGGTCATCTTGCCATCTTCTTTTGGGCATTCTACATCCCGATATCCGAAGAGTTTGTAGTTATATACTACTTGTGTTCATCTTGATGTTTCCATTCTATTGATGTGATTCACCCATTGGCATTTGTAGTCTTTGATTTTGTCATTTAGATTGAAAATTTTTAGAGTGGAGCCTATCTCCACACTTGGAACGTGGCCTGCCAGAGAATATCCAGCTACACGTCTCAGGAAGCACATTACTGAAGATTCAATTCTCCGTTTCTCTGCTCTGTTCAATGCCCAGTTCTCACCACTATACGTCAAGACTGGAACTGCCATGGATTTATAAAGTCTTAATCTCTAGATTCCACAATCACGGTCATATTTAATATTAGTTTGCAGAACTCAATGGGCAAGGTAACCTTGTAGCTTCCCACCCTCAAGACTTGTCTTCTAATCCCATGGATCCTAAAAACATTATACTTTTTCCCTAAAATGCTCTCAAAAAAAGCCTTAGTCCAATTTTCCTAAATTTTGTAAATTTGTAAATCATAAACATTTTTAAAACTGCAAATTTGAATATTCCACGTTTCTGACACTGAAGAGTTTCTTTAAGACAGACTAAACAAATATGAAGATATTATTAAGTTGCGATATTATTAACAAATCGTTACCAAATACCAGCATATGTATGGTGCGGTAGCATCACTAGTTTTCCGCTCAAATCTGCGTGTGGAAAAGTCAAAGATTTGCCGATATATTTGATAAAAGTTTCACCCCTTGTCCGCTTTGGCGCCGCAGCGCCGGTTGCCGCCCGCCGTGCACTTCGCCGGCCGACAGGCCGCGGGGGTGCAAAGGGGACGTGCGACCGCCGAGCCGGGCAGTCGTAAAACGGAACGTTTACGTGTGCGGTTCCAGTAGCCGCCCACGCCTCACCCCGTCCCCACCCTCGCCTCGCCGCCGCCCCATTCCCATCCCCGTCTTCACCGAACCCGCCACCGCTGCCACCACCACCGCCACCACCGCCGCCACTCGCCGCCCCCGCTGCCACCGCTACCACCGCTGCCGCCCGCCGCCCCGCCGCCCCCGCCGCCCCGCCGCCCCCGCCGCCCCACCGCCCCGCCGCCCCCGCCGCTCCCGCCACCGCCACCGCCACTGCCGCCGCCACTGCCGCCGCCGCCGCCGTCTCCGCCACCACCTCCATCGTCACCTCTTCTGCCGCTAACGCTTCCACCGTAACGACGGTGGCGGTGGCAGCGTTAGCGGCGGGGGAGGCGGAGGCGGTGGGCTCGGCACGGCTGGCTATTGCACCCGCCGCCCCTGATGCAGACGCGCCCGCCGCCGCCCCGAACAGACCCACCCATTTCTCCGCGCTCCTCCCACCCGCGCCCTCGCCCTCGTCGCACTGCGTCTCGTTCGCGTCATGCGATGCGCCGCTCGCCTCTGAGTGGACGGAGACTGACGAGCGCGTTACCGTGCGAGGGGGAAACTGATGCGGACGACGACGATGATGATAATGATGATAAGAGAAAGACATGATGATCTACGGGGCGACCCGTGAAGTAGTGGTCAGATCCCTCTCAATCCACCCCTTCTCGGGGGTTTCAAGTTTCGGTCTGTCCGTGTGGGATTTGTGGGCAAAACGGACACGCAGGTTTCCTTAGGGTTCTTTCATTATTCCTGTAATTCCAGCTTTATCATTCTAACCATATCAACCACCAACCACCAATAAGTCATTCATGAAACCATTCATTTCAGGTATGGCCGTAAAGGCTTAGGATCTGTGGACCTTGATTAAGGTAATTTTGATATTCTGGACCCTGGTAATGTTGATATTCTACTTTGTTCGTGATGCACCAAGTGTAATCCAATACAATGTTACATAGTTTTCTCACTGCATTTAGTAGAGAGTTTATACATGCAATTTTATTAGATATGAACTGGTCAAGGTCAATGGTAGCTGCTCCTCCCGGCTCTAGGGGTTGTGCCCTGCCCAGGAAAACTAACCTCGGGGAAAGTGGCAGAAAGTATCAAACTTGTAATAGCTATTAACATACCTAGAAATATTATGAGTGTTATTACTGCCGAGGCCAAAAGTTAAAAATAGAGCGTAGTGGAGCCGAGATTTTAATTTGGACGAGGCAGTAATAACACTAACATTTCGTGATATGTTCGGTATTTTACCGGTCATCATAAAATCTTACGAATTATGCGAAAATTTACTGCGATAACAAACCCATGAGTTCAGATGCTGCGTCACACTAGTACGATATTGTGGGGTGTTGCTTACGACATATCTATATAAATAATATTCATATACCTTCGAAGAAGAAAATTCGAGAAAGATGGATGCAAATAATTCTCCGGAATCTAAAAAAACGACGATCGGTTAGGAAATTGCCGCGTTGATTTGCAGTGTCGACACCTTCACATCGTCAGTAAATACGATTTCCGGAGTAGTTTCATTTGGTGGAATGTGAGGAAAATGAGGTTAATTTACCTAATGTACATTTTTTCTAATTGTACTATTAATAATATTACAATTAAGAATAATTATTCCCCAAACCAATGCGAATTACTTCTGAATTGTTTGAACCTGATTTGTTTTGTACATCGTCATGTTTTTTCCTTTACAAAATTTGACTTTCGATAAATCGATGATTGTTTACGTTGCTAAGGATGCTAAATTTCTTAACATACAGGTAGGTAGAACTGCACTTTACAAACCTGCAGGGTTGCCTGTTAACAGGGGTTGAAGACGCAGGTGACCGATAAAGTATTAAATCGACTCGTTTAATTTCTGTATACCGCAGACGCAGTTATTGCGGACGAATTTGAGTTGTATGAGCCCGCTTAAGCGAAAAATAAATGTTTTTGAAATGGGTCGTATTAAAATCCCGATGCGTGTAAATCAGTGGTACAATAATGCTATATTTTTTCTCGTTCAAGAAATATTTGGAAGAGGGACAGTGTAGGTGGTAGTTCGGGCATATGGTTACATGCCGCCCCTCCTAGTTTCTTACCCACCGGCCGGCACTTGTCGAGATACTGCAATAACAACCTTCATTTCACGCATTCAATACAATTTTTTAATTTCTCTCAAAATACAAGCAATATAATCCAGAGCTCTATCAATTAGATCATAGAAATACGATGAGTGTAGAGAGTAGAGGAAGTGTGTACGTCATGTGACAGCTAGAGACCGAAATATCATTCATGTTAGGACTACCAGGTTAAATCGCACCTTATCTAGACGGTACAATGCTGTATATGTAGCGGAAGATTCTTTTGTAATATTGTACAAACCGTTTACTCGTGTGTGATAAAAGAATAGATTATAGATAAAATTGTTGAATTGGGATTTTATATTTTGTAATGTGCAAATATAGCGTAGCAAATATAGCAAGTAGCGTGAATGTAACGGATTATCTTTAAATTAATATGATTTATATCTATTTTCAGGTGAGTTCCAGTTCAGTGGAAAGATCCCAACACACAGTAAGTAAAATATGAATTTAAGTTTTGTAGCGTCGTAGGTATTTTAATCAAAATCCACTGACGTTTTTATTTGAGCGTTCTGAACTAGAAAGTGTCTTTTCCAATAAAATACATATTTTTAGCGTTCACTATATATCATTAAATAGACTTTGAGTAGCGCATTTAGCTCTACTGAAAATAAATGAGGCTACCGCATTTCAAACATTGCACTGAACAAAGGATATGTTTTAACGATGAATGGAAGTTACCTGAAAGAATTGTCCGCATTGTTTTTCATACTTTTGCACTCCTCAGTTGAGAGTATAATAACCAGATTCTCGCAAATGAGCGACTCATTCCCGTTCCCATTCCCATTATAAAAATTAATCACGAAACGCTCCACCACGAGAACAAATTGTCTTCCTGGAACTGCCACCGCAATTTCGTCGAATCTCATTTGCGGAGCGCTTTGCTCTCGCATCGCGCAAGTCTTCACCGCGTCATCCACTTGGCTGCGCAAAAATCCGCGTTGCCGGCCGGCATCACACGCCCCCGCGCACTGCTGCGCCCCGTCCCTCCCCGCCTCGCCCCGCCCCGCTCCACCCTGCTCCACCCCGCTCCACCCCTCTCCACCCCTCTCCACCCCTCTCCGCCCCGGCCCGCCCCGGCCCGCCTTGGCCCGCCCTGCCCCACCTTGCCCCGCCCCGCTCCACCCCGCCCCGCCCCGCCCGCCTCACCCCGCCTTGCCGCGCCAACCCCACCGACCTCCTCTTGTTTGCGGGGCTCGGTTCACGAGAGGCGGGCCGGCCGCGGGCGTAAGCAGGCAAACGACTGACGCCACGCGGGCGTGGGTCGGCTGTGGGTGAAGGGGGGGGCACATGGGGCGGGGCGGACGAGGATACCGAGAGGGAGAGGGAATGGGGGACAGGGAGGATCAGGGACGAGGGGAAGAGGGGGATGGAATGGGATGAAGGGTCGGAGAAGAAGAGAGGTTGAAGAAGACAGTGGGACGAATCGGATGAGTGGACAAGCGAGCGGAGAGAACGAGGGGACAGAGAGGACGAGGGAACGGAGATAATGAGGGAACGGAGATAATGAGGGAACGGAGATGATGAGGGAACGTAGAGGACGAGGGAACGTAGAGGACGAGGGAACGTAGAGGACGAGGGAACGTAGAGGACGAGGGAACGTAGAGGACGAGGAAACGTAGCCAGGAGGTGGTAGGTCAGGGAACGGGTGAGGAAGACGGGGGTGAGGAAGCAAGCAGCGACGTGGCGGCAGGGGGAGCGGGACCGGAGAAACGGAGGGGGATGACTACATCCGCTCCCACAGGAAACAGTTTCCCGTGGGGACGCACGATTTCCTCTCACACCTGCGTTCACGTACACGTGTGCGTATGTGAGTGCGTCCGCGTGCGTTTCTGTACGTATGTGTTTGTGTGTATGTCCACGCCGGGAATCCCCGCACGGGGGAAACTTTTCATTAGAGGCAGTCGTGTCCACCGATTTCAATTTGTTAGCTAAACAAATTAACGCCTCGCTAAGTAGAATCGGAAATTGGCGCGCGGGAAGGACGGGTCGGAAGCGGCTGCCGGGTGCGGCGGATGTCGATCGGTGAGCCGCGTGGCGACAGGGCGGCGGCGGCGGCGGCGGCGGCGGCGGCGGGGGCTGCGGGGGCGGCGGGGGTGGCGATGGTGGGGGCGGGGGTGGGGACAGTGGCGACGGGGGGAGCGAGGGCGGCGGCGGCTGTGGCAGCGGCGGGGGTGGAGCCGCCGGCGGCGGCAGGGGCGGGAGCGAGGGTGGTGGCGGCTGGGACGCCTGCGGGGGCGGTAGCTGGGACGCGGCGTGGGCGGGGGCGGTGGCGAGGACGGCGGTAGCGGAGGTGCGTCGAGAGCGGCGGCGGCGGGGGCGACGGTGGCAGCGGCGGGGGCGGGATCGGTGGCGGTGGCGGTGACAATGAAGGTGCCGGTGACGACAATGCGAGCATTAGTATGGCCACTACGACAACAAATCAGAAATCAACTTCCCAAAGTTCTTTTATTGATGGGTGGATTCGAGGGGTTGGGATCGAAGAAATTCACCCATTTTCTCTTTTATGCATTCATTGTGCATCGTAATTATAGCCGAGGTAAGGAACCATATGCACTAAAATTATGGAGCAAAATCACAATGGCTTTGTATATCAGAGTGCTGCAAGGAAATATGGCTTCAGACTTTGAATTACATCTGAGGTTTGGTGCGAAGTTACTACTATTGAGTAGCGAAGGACGCATCACATAAGGAAAACACGATCGAGAAGAATGAAGGTTTTATAACCAGGAGCAATTACATGCATCCATTACAATATTTTAATTGCATCTTCAAAAGACGATTCTAAGAACATTATCTTAACTACAATTTATTAAAAAAATAAAATTGTAGATGTGATGAATATGCAAATAAATATTTAAATTGCTGTAAATTGAAGATTCTCATATATTCGGAATGAAATATTTACAATGTGTAGTGCGTTAATTGCCACTTTCTTATGACATTCTGTTGATATTGGTTTATTTATATTTAATGAATGAGACCACCACGCCTTCTGTTGTGGGCGAGAATATTGAGAAATGGTTTCAAATCAAAATATTTGCAATCATTTAGTTGACAAAAGCCTGTAATCTCTTTCACAAATATACACCATTAAATCATGCAACGACTAAATTTATACATTTTTAAATCTAAAATTGATTATCAATCTCTTTTGCAATGTATATGATACAAATTCCCTGTAATAATACAAATACGCTGTGTTATAATTTTGAAATGATAATATTAGTATCTACTTAATAAATCTGATACGCGGCACTCCAACACGTACGTTCCCCTAGTTAATTATGAATCAGCTAGCGCAGATGCTGAGACTGACATGTAACAAATTTATATTTCAGATACTCTAATTTCGTTCAGATTTACAGTACTTTCGTATTTCGCGTGGTAATTTTTATTTGTAAGAATCCAATTATCTCTACATCAGTAATAATTACTAAAAAATATGAATAAAGAACGTAGTCACCCGGAAAGCAATCTTTTTTTTGTAAGACAAATCGGCACACCTTTCTATATTCAATTAAAACATGGGAAATCTGCTATTTGGATCAAGTCACACTCCATGCACATCATTACAAGATTCGAATCCCTCTTAGGGCATGGATGTTTGTGTGTTCATGTTGTCCTTAAGTGTCTCTCCTACATTTCCCCCAACAGTTAAAATTATCACTGTGGTCGCTGTATGACCAAGATGTTACAGACAACCTTAAAACAGATCCTTACATTTTATGTGAATCTTTTGTCAAGTAGCCTTTTTATAATCGTATATACCAAGAAAAACAATATTTATTTCGTAACTAGACTCACGTTCTGGAAATAAGTAATTTTAAGAAATATTTATGATCATAAACATTTCTCCAGAAACCCTTTTTCGGGGGGTTTGGCGGTTTGTGAAATGGTACATGAATTTCTGAAAAGGGAAATGCTCCGTCCAATTTATTTAATTACTTTATTTATTTATCTATTATCTATTTATTTATTTATTACACTCATCCGACTCAACTATTGTTTTCGTCAGATGTTACCAATCAGTGCGAGTTCAATAATACTTTACGCTCGTTCTGCAGCAGTCTGGGAAAATGAACAATGGACTTCGTTCACAAAGCCGTTCATTTTAAAATAACTGCTGTGTTTGGAAACAATATTACTTTATTTATTTAGAAAAGAAGAAATATAAATATGTAGAGCGTGTATTATCACACGGCGTGTGCCATCACAGTATGGACATAATGAAATGATAAAGTGTTTCATTATGTTATATCAAACGTATCATTCAAGCTTTTATCTGCGTCAATTACAATAAGACGAACGGTGAGTACGGGACAGTGAGAACATGCAAAACATTTTTGTGTTGTGACCTCATCGCCTGTCTTTCAAAAAGGAGTGCAACAATAAATTCATCACAATAGTATTAATATAATGAAACTTTTATAGCATCAGTATGAGTGCACGAGGTGCATTATCGCATCGACGATGATAAAAACGTGTCAATAGAAATATTTTTGTTTGTACCGTAACATGCTACAACCTGTTCGAGGCCACTGGTAGTAACACCACCATATTTGTAACCAGAAACAACAAACCTAAATTTAGTTGGAAGTATTACCAATGCTTTAATGTAATTAAATTTCTAGCATGAAGAAAAAAAACAATAGAATTTAATATTGTGAACAATTTTCTTTCAGATGTGCTTTTGAACTTCCATGCTAGTAGGCGGGACTTATCAGAATTAGGTGATAATTTGTTCGTATGACAAAGGAATAAAACGTAGCATTGAACAGATATTGGTAGAGAGCATTGTACATTGGTAGTCTGTCTTAACAATGTTGGAGCAAACCTACTCTTAATTGCTCGCAAGCTAACGTAACCAATATTATTTGTTGACGCAAAATTCTACATCCAAAGTCCAAACAATGTGACCTAACTATTATACATCACCCTTTTCTCTACGGATCTACCCTTGGAACTTCCAACACTTCGTCACGTCGAGCACTAACAAGTGCCGAGAGAAAGAGTCGGTAATCGATTTCTCGCAGGCACATTTCCTATCTTCTCTCCACATCTCTGAACCGACTGCGGTGCTTCCCCGTTCATTACTTCCAGCGTCCCCGCTGTCCATCACAGCGCGTTCAATCGCCCTCCCGACACTCGTCAACGTCTTCCACCACCTGTCAGGGCCCTCCATCGTTCGCCACCAGATTTCAGTTCACACGGCCGCCTTCGCAGCCTCACGCCGCTGAGGTTTTTCTCCACTCTCGACCTCCATCTTAGGTCACTCGGTTTGCGGAACTCTTGTCACTCCTTCCTCTTCCCTACCCATTCCCTGCCACTCTTTCTGTTTTTTCCTCTTCTTGGTTTCAATCTTTTCCTTGCCCTCGTAATTTTAGTGCTTTTGCACCTCGTTTACCTACCACCGGGAGCGGTAGCTCAGTGATGTCACTGCAGCGCCTCTGACCGGGAGGTCCTAGGTTCGAGTCCTGACGGCGGCAGGATTTTCGTCACTAGCTTTTCAGCTATGTTGGATTCAGTCGCTGTCTGGAGGAGAATTCTAGCGACCGGCTGCTCTGATAGGTAGTTTTCCGTGATTTCTCCGATCAACACCCAGCGAATGCCGGAGCAGTACCCTACCAAACGGGCTACGGACCGCGCGCGATCTGCCCTTCCTCTTCCTTGTCCTATCCTCGCCCCTTACACACACACACACACACACACACACACACACACTAACATCCACTACACTACCACGTATTCCGGGAGACCGGTCGGGAGCTTAGAGCTTGTCCCGGGTGGGACAGTGCCCCGCTGGTGGGAGAGTCCTGGTTAGGGGGAAACCCCACTAGCCGACGGTAGGTCGGCGCCGGATTTCGCCATTCAGCGGGAGAATATCACCGCCCTCTCCAGCGAAAAACATGCACTACACTAACGGGACTAATGACCGAAGCAGTTGACGTGCCCGGAAACACGAATCAATCAATCGTTTACCTACCATAACATATCTTATTCCTTTTTCGACCATCGCTCAATTCTTTTAATTTCTTTCCTTTCTGAATCACTCCAATACTCCAGATTCATTCTTCATCTTGTCATACTCCAGATTCATTCCACTCCGTTTCCACTCCGTTTCCGCACCGTCTCCACTCCGTTTCCGCCCCTTGTCCTCTCCGGTTCCGCGCCGTTTCGGCATAATCTCTGCTCCGTTTCAGCACAGCTTCCACTCCATTTCCATACTGTCTTCTCACCGTTTCGACATCGTCTTCGCTCCGTTTCCGCACTGTCTCCACTCCCTTTCCGTATCGTCTCCACTTCGTTTCTGCACCGCCTCCATTCCGTTTCTGCACCATTTCCTCTCCGTCTCCACTCCGTTTTCGTGTAGTTTCCCCTCCATTTCCACACCACTTCCGCTGCGTTTTCCCATCGTCTCGACTCCGCTTTCGCTCCGTTGCGTCTCCGTTTTCGCAACATCTCCGCTCGTTTTCGCATCCACTCCACATCGCTCCACTTCGCTCAATTCACTCAATTTCCGCTTCGACTCGGCGCTGATTCCATTTTTATCCCAACACCTCCTTTCCAACTCAACACCTCCGCTATTTATTCCTTTCCTCCGTCGGTCTCGTAACTACCAGTCAGTCCAGCCTCTGTCCTCCTTTCCTCTGCCCCCTTCCGCGACGAGAGCCACGCACAGTGTGTAATTTCGAGCAACTAGCTCGTAAAAATTAATACTTTCGAAACTATTGCACATATCTCAATGAAATTTGGTATACGTACTTCTTTTAAGGCATTCTTTAAGTATGTGAAGTTCCAATAACATACGTTTATTATTTCTACCAATTTTAAGTAAATTACACACGAAATGCGAAGTATTCCAAATTGTACACATGTTTTATAAACAATAAAGTTCGTTTTATCCACGATTTTCATCTCATTATCAATTTGTCATTTTTCAAAAAATGTGTTTCGAGCTTAAAATATTTATCCTTGTATTATAGAGTATGTTTATTTTAAACATTTTAATTTTTAATGTATAATGTTTTAAAATTTATATTACAATTTTTTTAAAATTTAAGTATTTGCTACTACTAACGACTTCTCGATTTTAATTGGTTTTCTGAGTAAATGATGAGCATTCAGAATGTTTTTATTGTGAACTGTAAATATAACTTTTGCCCCTCAGAATAACGCATGCAGTTTCGACAATTTTGTCATTGAGTAAGTAAATTAAATACGTAAACTGATCTCGTTATGTTAGATTTTTCATTTGTCTTCCAGAGAACTTGTATCACACAACAATTTCATGACTTCACGTGGTGTATCATGCGTTTTCGGTTTATGGGATTTTCCTAAGCTGGTAACATATGGATCAGATGATATCAGCAGTTTGTGAAGCTGATCGAGATTCGAATTTATTCTTGATGATTTTCTGGTGAAATTTTCCCTGAAATGTCTATTGTCTCTATTTCTGGCCTCTTGCGCTTCTTCAGAAAGTTGTCCGATTGGAAGCACACTTGACTGAATTATGGCATCACCATGCACTAAAATTTTGTGAGCAGTCACTGGCATATGAAACCAACTGTACAAGTTTAAATAAAGCTCTCTATTTTGTCCAATGTAGTCATTGAATGCTTGCACATCAATAGCATAGCCTGATGGCAGTGTTTCTAAAATAACTCTAAATTTACTTATTAACTTTTCATTAATTCCTGTGATGGTTGCACAGACAGTAGCAGTCTTAAAAAACCGTCTGGAAGTGTTTCCGTCATTTGTGGTCCCGGGACGTCTTTAAGGGATATTTACCTATAAACCCATTTCTACTTTTAATTTTCCTTATATTTCCTTTTCCCTTCTTTCCGCCTTCTCTTTGTCACTGTCATTCCATATGGCCCATTTCTTCACATCTAAACTATATGCAATGTGCAACAAACATTCAAAACATCGAATTCAAGAATGTAAGGGAGACATGACGAAAAAAATACATTAATGGTGGTCTCAACCAACTTAGATACATCATCTAAGCAGTCTTGTAAACAAAAGTTTTTTATAATGAATCGCTATACTTCAATTTGCTGTGCACTAGCACAAGCTCGCCACACGGCAAACAAATCACGTCTTCCGATGGTCTGCATCGTTTCTGAAAAATATTATTTTCTGGAATTGGGGCAATTGTGGGCAGTTGGAACTAACTGTATCTTATAAATGGATAATAAAGCAAATTAAATGAGCCAGTTTCCTGCTGTAACTCGGTGTAACTTTTTTTATATATCTCGACAAAAATGAAGTCAAAGAATTTTGTGGAAATGTTACTATCTTATATTCAAAATCGTTTAATGATGTGTTCTGCAATCAGAATATGAAATATGAAAGTTTCATAGTCAAGTACGTACCTTACACTATGATATTCAGCAAAGACGTGAATACTTCTGCAGCGGACCCCCCTGAGAACACGTGTTGAAAAGGCGCATTATGCAACACTTGGTGAGGGCGCGCAGTGACGTTCTCCGAACCCAAACAATCCAAGGGTTTCAACGGAGCTAAGGCGATCCCAAACATTAAACAAACTATGTTGCCAGATGCTCTGGATATTGGAGAATAGTGTGAGCAACTCCAAAAATGTGTAGGAACTGGGTCGAAAAATGATTTTTTACGAGCTAGATGCCTGAAATTACACACTGCGCGCGCGTGTGCGTGTGTGCGTGTGCGTGTGTGCGTGCGTGCGTGCGTGTGGGTGGGTGGGTGGGTGGGTGGGTGGGTGAAAAAATGTACTTGGGCGTCTGGCAAGTGGATGGAGTAAGATCGTAAAGTCTGTCTTCACCAAGGAAATTAAAAAACTTTACTGCCAGAAAGTCTGTGCCATTCTTTAGCACCACTAGTTAAAAACGGAAGAGTGCACTAACGTGCATAAACTCATAATTATTGTTGCGGCCTTTTTTCACCAAAAATGTACGTTTCCTTTTGCATTTTCACTAGCAGACATTTATTTTTGTTTGTACACTGTGCAATATCGAAGTGAATATTTTAGTAAGTACTTTCCGGCAAAGATAGGAACAGAAACGAAACGTTTCGTTTTTGTGACGCTGTAACAAAATTATTTCGTTGTGAATTTAGTTTCGAAGTTACGAAACGAACGTCTGCGCAAATTTAGTTTCGTTACTGAATGAACAGATCGGTGAATTCAGTTTCATTACATTTCATTTCTTTAACGAAATGAAACGAATTTCCTTACATGGATAAGAAACAATACTTCCTTATTTAGTTTGTTATTAATATTTGTTGAAGGACTACAGTAGTGGCAGCGTATAAGCGACTCTGACAGTTCTCTCGCCATGTGCTATGATACGTCATGTGACCTGCTCTGAAGCAATCAGCTTGCGAGGATTTGTTCACTTTCTTATAGCCAGGGGTCAGCGTTGCCGCTCATCTGACTTACGCGAAATTGCGAGGCGATAAGATTGACTTTTGGTGAAAATTATGAATTTGATATCAAGACAAACCTGTCAGTAAGTGTTAATTTTTTGAGATTTAATTTATCTGTGATGTAGGTGGTGCCATGATGCTACCGGTCACGATTTATAATATTTTTATGGCTTTGAAATTACTAGAAGACGAGACCATGTGACCGTTTTGTGGTCATTTTGTAGGTTAGTATTACAAAATCTTCCAAACACCAGTAATTTTCCATGTGAAACAAAAAAGTTGAAATTTGTTGCACACGTTATCGGTGTCGATTTAATGTTTACGAGGCACCTCGTTGCTATTTAACACCCGAATCCCCAGAGGTCTCATTTCGACCCCTGTGCAATTTATGTTCGTACCTTTGTTTTTGTAGACAGGAGTTTGTGATTTCGTGCATTTTCATTCGTTTACAAAGGTTTTCCACTCAGCCTAAATATTGGAGAAGTATTGTGGAAGGCGAGAGGAAGACGTAACCGTGAATCATGCTTCAGGATGCGAAGCAGATGTTGATCAAACTGCTGTATTATACAAAAGTTGCTTCAAAAGTGTTATTTATCCCAATCATTACTCTATGGCATCTTTCTACTAGACATATTTATATTATACTGAATGCTTAATAATATCAAAAGTCAATGCAATGGAAACCCGAAAAAGAACTTGAAAACCATTACTTGTTTAATTTTCTTGCAAAATTCCGTCGTGTTAGATCAAGTTTCCGGCGGTGCGAAATAAAAATCTATCAAAGATATATTATCAACTAGCAGAACCCCGCAAATTCTACCTGCTCTCTCCCTCCCTCTCTCTTTTTCTCTTTGTCCCTCTCTCCCTTCCCTCTTTGTCTTTCTCTCTCTCTCTCTTTCACTCTTTTCTCTCTTTCCCTCCCCTTTTCCCCTTCCTCTCCTTTCCCCCTCTGTTTCCCTCTTTTTTCCTTTATGTCTATTCTTTCCCACTCCCTCTCTCTCTTCTCCTTTTCCCTCTTTCTCTTTTTCCTCTCCTCTCCTCTCCACCCTCTCTGGCCCCCTCTTTTTCTCCCTCTCATTTCCTTCTCTCCGTCTCTCTCTTTCTCTCATTTGCTCTCGCGTCGCCCGCTCCTCGTATTCTCCTCGGCCTTGTCCCCTCGTCACACGGTAATACCCAGCACCAATGAGTTACGCAAAGTTTCAGTAAAAATAAACTTAAAATTTTGCTTTTCAATGTCTTAGTGCATGGTGTGGTTATTCATTAATTTTTTTCCTGTAGGATCGTCTGGCATCGTGCTGTGCTAGTGATTGTGGTGCTGTAATAAAACAAGAGATCAGTTTATATTCCCCGGGTAAGTGTAAGTAAGATGTTTTTATTTATTTCGTGAACCTAGGTTACAAACTATTCTGGAAGTATGAATGCAAACACTGCAGACGGATGATTCAAAATCCCAATTTCTAAATGTGTCGCCCAATACGGAGAAAATATTCGTAAAATGAATCTAATATGCTACCATTGTAGGCTAAAAACAGTAGCAGAATAATACTTTTGGTGGTTCACGTAACTAGACTAGGGAAGCAAAATGGCCCCCGCGCTCTGAAAGATTGAGCCGTCCGCGAGGCTCTGCACATCCTTGAAAGCAGCCGAGAACTTCCCTGCGATGAAACGGGACCGGCGGCGTCCTTAATATGCAAGACCGGCTTCGGAGGCTCAGGGCATCACTTGATGTCACAGCTGTCTCTGAGACAGGTGGGGGGGGGGGCTACGGTTCGAGTCGCGACTGTGGAAGGACTTTCTACAATAGATGGCTTGGTAGATTTCAACCGCTCTATGGAGGAGAATTCTAGCGGCGGGCTGCTCTGATTGATAGTTTCTCGTGGTTTATCCGATTAACACCAGGAGAATTTTATCATCCTTTTCATATCCTCTTCCTTTCATATCCAATTGTATGCACTAGACAACCATACACTTCGCGAGCTTAGAGCTTGTCCCGGCTGGGATAGTGCCTCGCTGGTGGGAGATACCTGATTGTGGGAAAACTACTAGCAGTGGTGTAGTTCGGCGTCGGTTCTCGCCAACCAGCGGAACAATATTACCGCCACCTCCCGTGATAAAATCATGCTCTGAAACGGGTTTGGCGAAGGAAGCTTGCGTGATCAGGCTCGTGCATACATATCCACATATAAACTCTTGGAAAGTTTAACAGTTCGAATTTACAGAACAAACTAGAATAAAAGGGAATTCGTCATTAGACCCGTTGGTATGGAGCTTACCGAGCTGGGAGGTGCGAGTCTACCTTTTGCAATGGAATCCAGGTTGAACTTTTTTGGTCATTAAATCCTGTTAGCGTAGTTCATGTACTTCCGGGAGGTCGAGTTTTCCTTCACTGGAACCTAAGATCTACGGTTGAACAACTTCGGTCAATTTTCCCTTTAGTGTAAGGCATGAAGAGCTGGGTGGTGTGAGTCTTCCTTTACTAGAACAAACGATCCAGCGTTGAAGTCATTAATCCTTTTATTGTGGAATATGTACAGCCTGGAGGTCTGAGTCTTCCTTCACAGCAATGTGAGATCCATGATTGAACTACTTTGGCAATTAATCCCATTAGTGGAGGACATGTACAGCGGGGAGGTGCGAATCTTCCTTCTTCACTGGATCGTGAGTCCCAGCGTTGAACTGCCGTGATTTTTGGTCCTGTGAGTGTAGCGCCCGTACAGTCGGGAAGTTCTAGTGTTCCCCTTCTCCTGGAACGTGATGTCCAGAGTTGAGCTATTTTGATTCCTGGTTTTGTGAGTGAAGATCATGTACAACCAGAAGGGACAATTGTTTCTCCTCCACTAGAGGTTGTTTCCGGCGTTGGGTTACTCTGGTTGTAGAGGACAAGAGTGAGGAAGGAAAGATCATTTGTGATCCGTGTTTCTTAAGATACTCCCCTGTCATGCACACAAAATTAATCGGATAAATCACGCAATACTACTAATCCGAGAACACGCTGTAATGACTATGTAGGTCACTAGTTGCAAATATTTTGAGGAGGCGGATTAGAAATGAGGTTTTTCTGGAGTGTGATAATTTTCCCTAGTATTTTACCTGTTGCAATAATGAATTTTTCATTGCTTAACATTCATGAATGTGGACACTGCAAAAAAACAAGTATATTACAGGCATCAATCTGGTGAAACATTGTAAATAATTACTTAAAATTTATTTCTAAATGTCATGAACCTTTCAAAAGTTTAAACTTCCAATCTAGACCCGTGTACCCTTCATGTTTCTTTATTGATAAGTATAAGATGATTTGTCTTTTACATCTGCCTATGGATTTGTTTAATCCATGTGTTCTGTTGACAGATGGAGAGAGTTTCGCATCAGATGAAGCCTTCAAAATCCAACCTCAAGAGAGTAGATGTACAGATTTGGATTGCATCCAAAAGAGTAACTTTTGTGAATATGATCAGACAATTGATCTTCAGCAAACACGCCCAAATATACACATCCATACTGACGAAAAACTTTTCCAATGTTCCATCAGTAAGAACACGTCCGCTCAAAAAGTGAGTTTGTGTGACCACTTGCTCTACCACACGGATGAAAAACCTTTTCAATGTTCCATCTGTGGGAAGACGTTCATTCGAAAGTGGAACTTGCAGGAGCATATGTGTACCCATATGGCTCGAAAACTTTTTCAGTGTTACTTCTGCGAGAAGAACTTTGATAAAAAAGAGGACTTGGATTTCCATATTAACACCCACGCCGGTGAAAAGCCGTTGAAGAGTTTCGTCTGTGCGGAGCACTCAGAGAGTACTCAAGAGGGACACCGGAGTCAGCATATCCGTACCCACACTGGTGAAAAGCCTTTTCAATGTTCCGTCTGCAGGAAGGCGTTCAATCGAAAGTGGGACTTGCAGGTGCACATGGGAATCCATTCGAGTGAAAAGCCATTTCAGTGTTCCATCTGTGATAAGTCGTTTGCTGTAAAGGGCTACTTGCATAATCACCTACGCACCCACAGCGATGAAAAGCCTTTTCAATGTTCCATCTGTGAGAAGTCGTTTACTCAAGAGAGACTCTTGAATCACCACATCCGTACCCACACTGGTGAAAAACCTTTTGAGTGTTCTGTATGCGCGAAGGCGTTCACTCGAAGGTGGGACTTGCAGGTGCACATGCGAATCCATTCGGGTGAAAAGCCATTTGAGTGTTCCATCTGTAATAAGTCGTTTGCTGTGAAGAGCAACTTGCGTAATCACATGCGCACCCACAGTGATAAAAAGCCTTTTCAATGTTCCATCTGTGAAAAGTCGTTTACTCAAGAGAGGCTCTTGAGCTACCACATTCGTACCCACACTGGTGAAAAACCTTTTGAGTGTTCTGTATGCGCGAAGGCGTTCACTCGAAGGTGGGACTTGCTGGTGCACATGCGGATCCATTCAGGCGAAAAGCCTTTTCAGTGTTCCATCTGCGATATGGCGTTTGCTGTAAAGGGCAACTTGCATAATCACATGCGTACCCACAGCGGTGAAAAGCCTTTTCAATGTTCCATCTGTGAGAAGTCGTTTACTCAACAGAATCTTTTGATTCACCACATCCGTACCCACACTGGTGAAAAACCTTTTAGGTGTTCCGTCTGCGGGAAGGCGTTCATTCGAAAGTGGGATTCGCTAGTGCATATGCGAATCCATTCAGGCGAAAAGCCTTTTCAGTGTTCCACCTGTGGTATGGCGTTTGCTGTAAAGGGCAACTTGCATAATCACATGCTCACCCACAGCGGTGAAAAGCCTTTTCAATGTTCCATCTGTGAAAAGTCGTTTACTCAACAGAATCTCTTGATTCACCACATCCGTACTCACACTGGTGAAAAACCTTTTAGGTGTTCCGGCTGTGGGAAAGCATTCATTCGAAAGTGGGACTCGCTGGTGCACATGCGAATTCATTCGGGCGAAAAGCCTTTTCAGTGCTCCATCTGTGAGAAGGCGTTTACTCTAGAGAATAACTTGCGTAGGCACATGCGCAGCCATACGGGCGAAAAGCCTTTTCAGTGTTCTATCTGTGAGAAGACTTACTATAGAAAAGAGAATTTGGAAAACCACTTACGCACCCACACTGGTGAAAAGCCTTTTCAGTGTTCCATCTGTAAAAAGGCGTTTACTATAAAGAATATCTTGCGTAGGCACATGCGCATCCATACGTGTGAATAGCCTTTTTAGTCTTTCATCTGTGAGAAGACCCACAGAAAAGAGGACTTGGATAACCATTTGAGCTCTCACGCCGGTTAAAAACCTTTTCAGTGTTCCATCTATGCGAAGAGTTTGACTCTAAAGAACAACAAACGTAGGCATATGCTCTCCCACACAGATGAAAAATCTTTTCAGACTATCTGTTCTTCGGGAAGTGGATCTTGGATAAGTTCATGCGTACCAATACTGGTGAAAAACGTGTCCAATGTTCCATCTGAGAAAACATTCACAAATGTGGCCTTGGATAGGCATATGCGCATTCACAACGGTGGATGTGCGCCATGTCACAATAAAAAACTTTTTCAGTGTTTGTGAGAAAAAGTTCATTAAAGTTCGGACATTGGATGGGTACCCACACTGATCAAAACATTTTCAGTGTTTAATCTGTTAGAAGATGTTCATTTAAAGGAGGCTCTAGCGTATTCAGATGAGCACTCACAACGGTGAAAACCCTATCCAAGAGTTTTATCTGAATGAATTCTCTTTAAAAGTGACCGTGGGTATTCGCATGTGTATTTTCGCATTTTAAAAAAGTTTTGAGTGTTTAGTAAGACGTTTTTGAGTTTTAGTAAGAACTATTTAAATGACTATCTTTGAGGTGACGTTTATTCAAAAGAGAAGCGTGCATTCTCACTTGGATCTCCATATTGCTGAAAGACATGTTTCTCTTTTTGACGTTTTCACTGAAAATCGGAACGTCCCGCATACCTGCGCTGACGGAAAACGTCGCTAGTGTTAGTTGAAAGGGCAGACGTCAATTATTCAGAGCGCCAGGAAAGCCTCTCCGCAGTGGCACCAGTGGCTATTGAGAATGCTAATTATGTAGTTTTCGCACGAAATGCAGTTTGTAACAAATGAAAACGTAAACTGAGAAATCAGTACAATCGTAACAGACGCTGGGAGTGTTGCCCGTTCATTTCTTTCTCAGTTATTTCCCATCTGATTGCTACCAACAGTGATGCAATTTCTAATAGGAGCTCATGAATCGGCTCGCTGCGGAGAGATTTTCCGGGCGCACCGTAGGACAGACATATGCGCACATACTGTGTGAGAACAATTTTCTCTGTTCTCTTGTTTCGGCGTTATAAAATATCTATCCAGTTCAAACAGAGTGAGTGTCACTACGTTTTGATGAGTGCTTTGATTTTAATTTTAACTTCAGACATTATTTTAATTTCAATAATATTGTAATGTTTCAATGTAACCTTTTGACCATGATTATTTTTGTAATTCATAAAAATTAAAAAGGAAACATTAAATTGTGTAACCTTTTGATCAGTATAATAGTAGTAATTCATACAAATTAAAAAGGAAACATATCGTATAAACATTTTTTTATTATTTACCGTGAAAATGGGATCATTTCTCTACTCCAAAACTTTGCAAGAAATTACGTGTTAAATGTAAACTGCTGTACAATGTTAATGAAACCGTTTATGAACATTTTTATGATTTTTTATGATTTAAAAGTTTCTATAAAAATTAATATCCAAAGAAATAGTAATATCCAGAAGTATTTACGGAGTGCCGAGATCAGCCGCCCTCGCAGCCGAGATCAAGAATGAAGGAGAAACCAACGTTTAGAGAAAGACCATACGAATTCAATTTTTTAGATATATTTAATGCTACGTCACATTTCGGTTGTTTACGTACCTCAAAGCGGGCCTGAAAATGCGACTTTAAGATACAGTGTACCGTTGTGATATCTCATTCCAACTTATGAACTTTGAAATTTTGTACCAACGTTCCTGATTTGTTTTATAAATGGTCATGGTCAGCACCAACGATGTAGTTGATTACAATAATGATAATGAAACTTACATTCACTCATGAAAAATGTAGACATTACCATATGATGACAAAAATTGAAAACGAAGTCTGATAAGTAAGCCAACATCACCTACTCATTTAATCACGTTAATTTATGTATTTACTTTCTCATATACGTACTGGGATAAATCTTAGATATTATATACTTCAATGGTCTAAATAATCTGCCTCACGTTGGACATGCCAATGAGAGATATTTTAAAGCTTTCTGATTTTAATCTAATTTTGTTGCCCTAACATGATCGTGGGTTGACGTGCCGATCATACGAACGGCATATCACTGGAGATTCGAATGTCGAATTTCGTATTGTTATGTACACATTTTACTACAACAACTAGCCTTGTTTATAGAACATATGACATACTATTTTATTTAAATAACACAGTAATCGTCTTTGCCAAGTACAAAAAACAAACAGTTTGAAACATTAGTCTTAACTATTTTGAGTTTCATCTTGTCAGATCTGAAAGGCCTTACTTGATTCTTCGCGCGCATGATTCTTCCACAGAGCTCCCGCGCCGCACAGAGCAGTATATCAGCGTAAAAGTTGGCCAAAAATATGTTGTTGTTAATATCGATGGGAACTGATTTCCCATGGAATTTAAATACATTACAGATGATAAATTTACAAATATAATATGATATAAACATATTTTCACGTGAGAGGTCATCTTTGTACTAAGAGTACATTTTATTTCATTTTTAGTACAAACTAATGTTTGTACAAACTAGCGAAACTAATTAAATCGTAGTGCATTCGTGTTAAATTAGCTTCCACAAATACGTAGAGTTCTTCAATCGTACATAGTTGTTTTTGTAGTCCTTGCTTGGGACTGGTTAGAACTTTATAGCCCTTCGATACTCTGTTCGGAGATTTATTTATTTCAAAACTGCTACCGCATTGTTTTTCGAGATTAAGCAGCTTCGAGATTCATTTTTGCAGCGTACATCAATGCGTTATTTGGTATTTGTTGCTCCAGTCCTTCGGTCCAACGCCGCTGACTGTGGTCATCTTTCGATAGTGCCCCCCCCCTGACATTGTTAATTTTACAGTTTCATTTAGCCAACTTTCCTTATTTATTAGAAATCTATCTTTGAAGTAATTTGATGCTCTCCCCTTTTGTTTAAATTCGTTTTTAAAGTGTCGCAATTCTTCAAAACACTGACTTTGATTGACTAACATTTACAAAAAAACTATAAACAATGTTGCATATGATCTATCTTTTTACCAAAATATTTATGACTATCTGTAATTACATTAATCTTACATGTAATTACATTAGTTCTTTCGTAGTCAAATTCTTGATATTTTCTTCTGATTCTGCAAAAGAAAATATTACTTCGCGCAATTTCTTAATCAACCTGGTGCCACCGACCTTACAATAAAAATTTATAACAAATGTTAGTGGATTTATGTGGATTACTTGACTCATGTTCCAAATAGCTTCTAAAATTGTCTATCAATTGGTATAAACTTTATGGCTCGACACCGTCCGGCAGTTCAACTAAAATGCTAATGTTTGGTAAAAAATACTTGAAATTAACTTATGTAATTAGGTAAATGTGAAATATTCAATAACATTAGTAATTATCGATATCTGAGAAAAATTTTATCCTAAAGTAATAGTGCATACATTTTACATCAATATCTATTACCAACGTAATAGTTCAGGAAACACAAAAATCGTACAAACACGTTTTTGAAACCACTCAAAGAGAGGTACGCTGGGCAAGCTACACTAGCACGCACCACGGCTGGAAGCAGACCGATGATAACAGCCGTTAGCCTTTCCCAAGAGGTAAAATATTGCACAACACGATGCAACAAACCTTTCACTTCATGCTAGAAATGCTAAATATTTCCTCAGTTCAAATTTGGTTTTTCGACTTATGGCCAGGCTTTGGCATCAAATACCCCACTGTGCGCCGTTACAATTCTTTCGTCCTCCAATTGGTCTTATTTCGTGTTCAAAGTATGTACTTTCTTTATATTTGTCTCTGGAGGACCGGGAGCGTTAGATCAGTGCATCAACTGATGTCACTGCAGCGCCTCTGACAAGGAGGTCCTAGGTTCGAGTCCTGACGGCGGCAGGATTTTCGACACTAGCTTTTCAGCTAGGTCGAATTCAGTCGCTGTCTGGAGAAGAATTTTGGTGGCCGGCTGCACTGATCGGTGGTTTTCCGTGGTTTCTCCGATCAACACCAGGCGAATGCCGGAGCAGTACCCTACCAAACGGGCCACGGACCGCGCGTGTTCTTTCCTTCCTCTTCCTTCTCCTTTCCTCTCCCCTTACACACACACTTACACTAACATGCACTACACTACCACATATTTCGGAAGACTGGTCGGTAGCTTAGAGCTTGTCCCGGCTGGGGCGGTGCCCCCCTGGTGGGAGAGTCCTGGTTAGGGGGACCCCACTAGCCGATGGTCGGTTGGCGCCGTTCTCGCCATCCAGGGAAGATCGTTATCTCCAGAGGAAAACATGCACTACACTTACGGGACTAATGACTAAAGTCGTTGACGCGCCCGGAAACACGAAAAAATCAATCAATGAAGCCTCTGGCAGACGCATAATCCCGAATACCGTTCATCTAAATTATCTTTTCCTTTTTACAGTTACAGCCTTCGTTATGTCGCTATTCGCATTTACGGTAATGCTTAATCGCCATTTACTTAAAAACGGCTTAATTCTCGGAAATTTTTAATAGAAATTTCTATTTTGGACGTGGTTTTACTCCTCTTTAATATTCTTGAACTCTTATTTCGGTTGTACTATTAAGAAACCGAAAGGTTGAGTATATGTCAAGAAAATGTACTTTCGGTGACAACAGATAGCAGCTGGCCTGAGAATGGAGCAAGACCTTCAAGCCAGTCCACACCAAAGCAATTAGAAAACTTTGCTTTGAGGAAGTCTGTGCCATTCATCACATCTAGTTACTTTCTCGTATACGTACGTATATACAGAGTAACATACGTAGTATGACACACGTAGTACATATAGAGTATAACAGTACAGAGTATGACATAGAGAGTAACATACGTAGACAAGCTTACAAATAAAAGTATCCAAAGTTTTTTATGACAATCATTTATTTCAACAATTACACAACGTTTCGTAACTCGTTTTGTTACATCATCAGGTGCTGAACTAAATGGATACAGAAACTGTTATTCTACATATCAATTAATGTAATTACTAGAATAGTTCACAAACACTAGAATTGTCACAAAAGTATAAGTCTATTGAGTAAAATTAAGTAAAATTATCTCAAAATCAAACATATCTACTATAAAAGAAATCCTACTATATAAGGATCTCTTTTATAGTAGTGAGATATACAAATTTTCTCTCTACATTAATTTCTCGCAAAGATCTTAGCGTCCGGCTTGCTGGGTCAATGGGTCACGATATATTATAATCCTTATTACCTTTATAATGGATTATAGGATCCGCAGACTATACAGCGCTGCTGGGAATCTGAAATAGAATGATTCTAATTCCTAGTTCATTACTGTTTGGATTGACTAAATGAAAGATCACTTTCTTTTCTAAAGAACAAAATTTAACGAAGTTTATTGTTACCTTTTTGCAAACAATATAGTGAATTTAATAAATGATTTTGATGTTAGGCCTTTGATCAAGATATCTTTGAATTTAGAGTTTTATACCGCGGTTAACTTATATATTCTTCGTTGATGTCCCTCGAAGACTTCTCAGTCGAAATATCTTGCGAGCTTGCCGTAGTCCAAAGTTCCAAGAAATCCTCTTCTGCTCCTATCCAAGATGGTGTCAAACTATCAAAATTATCAGTCCCGATTACGTCCTATGACATAGTCCCGAAACCTATAACTCGATTACCACTCCCGACAAAGTCCCAATTTATGCGTCAATATTACTTCCACATGCAATATCTGCAATATCATTTACTGTCCTTAAACTTTCACGATCTGAAAAACCCGACTCTGACTATCTGCATTACACTCGCTCCCTCTCACAACCTACGATCAGTTCAGACACGCGATGCCGGTCAGAATGAAATCTTCCTGCATGATTCACCCCTCGAAGCTTCGTATTAAACTCCCTTCTTTTTTTTCATAACATTTGACCGTCCTTCTCTCACCCAGCCAATCCATGCGTTCGTTATATTTTGGTGTAGCTGACCTTTCGATCGTCTAAACTTCTTAATGCATATTCCACCATATAGTCTTCAAATAAATGTTAGTTTATTTTCATGTGACATATCGGTATGTCACAGTAGATATGTTTGATTTTGAGATAATTTTACTTAATTTTACTCAATAAAATTGTCTCAAAATCAACATACATATATTTCAATGATTTTATAAAGGCATTAGTCACTATTTTTATTTTTGTCTTATTAGTTTCGAAATTGAGACGTACCTACACTTTGGTTATTAAATATACTTGGGTTTTCGTAACGTGGCGCCTGAGGGTTTTATGTTCACGATGAAATATGGCAGGGCTTTTCGCGTCTTTCTCGGTCGTGCCATTAGAGTTGCTTGATCTGCCAAACTGCTTGATACGGCCCCGTTCATGCGGCATCTTGCAGCAGGACCGAGAAAGATGCAAAAAGTCGTACCATATTCCATCATGAAGACAGGGTCTCAGGCGCCACGTTACGCAAACCCAAGTATAGCAGTAGGTTTGTTACCATGATGTTAATCAAGGTTAATTTTTAGGAAAACAAACTGATTTTCCGAGCTTCGTGTAAGTCACAAAAAATATTTTAATGCATTTTTTTGTTGTAAAACATTATATAATCCAACATTCGAAGTGTCCCTATGTGAGAGAAGATCAATTGCCTTCAAAATTTCACTTCGACTCCAAATCAACATTCGTAACTTCTGTACCTAACCTGCACTGACGAGATCCTCAGCGGAGGTCAGGGCGCCGCGAGCGCGCCCTGGTTCTGTGTCATTGTGCGAATGGAACATGCGCTCCTTTTCACTGGAGCGTCCTAGCAGTCAAATGGGACACGAAAGCTGCCCAGAGAGCGCACCAGTGCGGCCAATGGAGAACGCTTTTAGTGCGGCATTTAAAGTTCTCATCTACGCCTCTAACTACGTTCTTGTCATTCGGCATGCCGAGGAGAGGGGGCTGGCAGGCCAATGGCATAATGTAATAATGAAAAAATGCCATCCTGCAAACCTCTTTTCATTGAGCTTGGAATCTTACCATTACCTTGCCTATTTCTTTACGAATCTGTAGTATTTGTCAAAAATGACTTACTTATCGCTGGGAACTCATTAATTTGTAATACTGATATTTATAGTTACAACACTCAACGTAGAAATCATGTTCATCAAATGTCAGTATCAACAGCTCTCTACAAGAAATCCACATACAATACATGTACGTTACTTGACAACGCATTGCCAGATGAAATTAAACAATTAAAATTGGTACACAAATTTAAGTTAAAAGTAAAATCTTTTCTGCTGCAAAACTGGTTCTATACAGTTAGAGACTATACTGATCGTCAAAAAGAAAAATAATGTTTACTTTAACAAAACCAAGATATAGTATAATGAATTAGTTTACATTTGCATTATATAATTTTAAAAAAGACTCAATATGCCTGTAACAAATAATGTACTTCCGGGTCAATGACCCCCATCTCGATCCGGTTTTTGTCCAGTTTCCCTGATCCATTGAGCAAATGCTGAGATGGCCCCTTGCTTTGCTTCTGGACGTAAATGTAGCTTCACTATGCGCACGTTTTGTTGAACTTTCCTTTTGCTTGTAGTGGTAGTAGAGCTTAGGGTGAGTTTCTATTTTGTTAACAATACAGAAAAATCAAATCTGTTTGTTCCTTTACTGTTAAAAATAAGTTTTCTGTAATTTTGCAACGAAAATATCTAGTTTTTGAAATGTTAATCCCTTGCTTTTTTAAATTTATTATTATTACTATGATTTTTCATCTTTCAACTCTTAATAGTTAAATTATTGGGAAGGGATTCTGAAAGTCAAGAAAGCGTGCGCAAATGACATACAGTTTTTCACTGTTTTTGACTAAATAAATAAATGGCATGGTAGCTGGTCGTGCGCGCCAATGGCCCACCACCTGTTACAGTGGTGAGCAATGGCGGCGCAGTGGCGTCAGTTTTGAACGCACGAAACTGCCGCTCAAGCGAATTCGCGAAGATTCCACTCTTTGCCGCGTCGTTCCAGGCGTAGACTGCTGGCCAGCTAAAAAGCCGAACTAACAGGACAACTTTTGAAAAATGTCACTGTCGGATGAGAACATACATTTATACTCGATTTAGGGTAGTTTCGTTTCGTTTTATGTTGGCAAAAGTTGTTGCCAACCGTCATACAAATACCCTGTATTGTAATATTCCATGATTCCCCCAAGAATAAGGCACAAGTCAAAGAATAAATAGAAAATGCATAACATTAACATGAACTGTAAAAACAGATGAAGGCGATGTCGCGTAGCGATAGTTTTTGAGAAGTAAACGGAAAACGCGACAAATTCACAATTGGGACAAGATAGGGCAGTAGCGTTCGTGTAGCGAAGTCGTTTGCAAGTTATTTGAAGGAAATCGCATCACGCGTTCGAAAGATATGAACATTTTTGTAGAATATAAATTCCAGCTTGTAAACAGACATGATAGCCATTGTTGTGCTTTAAGGTTCAGTAAATCAAAAGGTGTTTGTGGCAAAAATTAAGAGAACGCGTGAAGCAATACAAACAAAACTTTAAGAGCCAATAGAATAAATCATTTAGAAAATTATGGCAACAGTCGCAACGTTGGGAAACTTCGAGGGGCTACGTCAGAACAGAAAATGTGAATTAAATTAAATGATGTAATATTTTGTAGGAGAAGCAACAGCGATCGTGTGATGTTAAAAAGAAAAAAAAGAGCTGACGATCCGGACACAACAATGACGGAAGAGGGCGGTCGAAGTAGCTTGAATACGGACGCATGTTGAAACGCTCCGCAAAAATTTTTATTTTTAATAGAAAATTGCGTTCAGTTTGTGAATAGAGTGAAATATATCGTGTTTAGTAACTGTCGAGTTAATGGAAAGATAAAACGTGGAAGAGATATTTATATATTTCACGAAAACAGTGTTCGCGGAACACTGTCGCCATATTGTCGGTCGCAGTTAACAAAAACTAGTATAATAATTAGTGAGTAGTTTTAATCAGGGATATTCTTCATTTAAAGTAAATTTGTCGTTAACAAACGTGTGTGGAAATGGATGGATGCTGTGGGGAGATGAATTAATGGATGCTGCGTGTATACTACGGAGGTGACATGGAACAATGGCGTTACGCGGATGGCCGATTTCTACGAAAGGAAAGTGCAATAACTTTGCGTAATTTAATAGTTCAGATAAATGGGAAGAAAGAACGGACTAGGTTTTAATGTACAAGACCAAGTTTTTGTGGAAATAACAATAGGCTATATTCAGACAGAATAGGGGATGCGCATTCAAGTGTGAATGATTTGTTTTGTTTTTTGTCGATTGTGTAAATAGTAAGTGTGAATGTGATTTTATGTATTTCAGGTATTGTGTTTTGTTGTTTATTGTGTTGCATTTGTGTATGCTTTTGTTGTTATGTCTCCAGCGGAGTGTGGAGAGAGTGAAAACCAGAAAAGAATAAATAATGCCGGACGTACTTGGTTCGACAGTAAGCCATATGATATGATTTCGTGATTTTGTATTAAACAGTGACCTACGCCCAAGTGTCCAAGTATCTCGTTAGGCTCCTGTACATGCCAACCACAGCCTCACGCCCAGTAGTTTTATAACATTGAAGGAGTAGCTAAGTAACGGGCACAGTTTTAGATAAAGGAGGAAAAAGCTAGCAGGGCATAAATTTGTATAGATTTTATATAGAGTAGAGAGATTCAAGGTATAGTCGTTTTATTACATATTGTCGCCGCAACGTGGTGCGGTTACATACAGATTTGGGATAAGTAGGCAAGACGTTCCATTACATAATTGGCGCCGCAACGTGGGTCGTGAGTAGGACGAATACTAGGACACTACAATAGTACGCAAGTGGGCTAGGTGAAAAAGGTCAAAAATAATTGTAAGTAAAACATAGTACAATTCAAAATGGAGACGCGTAGTGGCAAAATGTTAAGTACACGGAATGCGTCGGATTCAGAAACAATTTCCGCTCGCGATGAGGATGAAGAGGGCCAACATCTAGAGGAATTAGAATTAGAAGGGGAGGGGAATATTGCGACAGATACGCAAGGTGCAAATATGAGCCAGGAAGCTGCAGGTGAAATTGTTCCGGAGGTGCAAGGTGCATCGGAACCCACTCTGTCGATGTTATTACGGTTAATGCAGGAAATGAGAAATGATAGTGCGAGGTTGGAAAACAACTTGCAAAAACAGATAGAGAATAAATTTGAGGAAGTTGTAGAGCAGAATAGAAGTATCAATGCCGCGCTAAACACATTGCAGAATGAGGTGCAAGTCGCAGTGTCGAAAATTCAAGACGAAGTGAGCGCATGTAAAGTAGAGACAATTGCCCGGTTCACTAGGTTAGAACAAAACGCGAAAACGGTGCAAGAGACGTCAGAAACTCGTTTCGCAGTTCAGGAGGTGTTCAACCAGCAGCTCAGTACAGGTGTAGGCGAAATTCAATCGACCGTGGGCACTTTACAACAATCGGTACGGCTGCAAGAAACGCGATTGTCAGAAATCGACAGGAATGTGCAAGACTTCAGGGAAGTAGCGCGACAGCAAGGCGTGCGTATAGGTCGTGTCGAGGAATCGATCAGTAAAATCGATAGGAATATTAAAACGGCTGTTCAGGGAGAATTCGATAGTCGGAAATTGGCAGAGGTAGGATCGACAAAGGAAGTCGATAAAGAAATTATGAACAAAATTGCCGACCTCGAACAGCAGGTGTATGCAGCGCGACGATTGAATGGCAATGGTTACGCGATAGGGTATGCAACGTTGCCGAATTATCTACGTTTTCACGGGGAGAGCAGAGAACAACCATATTCGTTCTTGACGGCACTCGAGAACTACTTTAAAGTAAATAACATTCCGGAAGGAATGAAATTGAGGTTTGTCGAGGAAGCCCTTAGCTCAAAGGCGCAGCATTGGTGGCAGGCATTAACACCAACACCGCAAATTTATGGGGAATGGCGCGAGAAATTTTTAGAAAGGTATTGGAACCAACACCACCGATTCGAGTTAAAATACCGGTTGATGTCGGAACGATATCGAAAGGGAGACGCCGAAACCATGAGCGACTTTGTCACTCGTAAAGTCAGCGCGTTTAAAGTATGTAGCGAAGATTTCAACCCAGCCGAAGTTATTCGAATTCTGATTCGACAGATGCCGAGTGGAATACGAAACTTACTATGGAATAATATGCCGGAAACCATAGAGGCATTGATAGAGAGAGTAAGTCGGTTCGAGCAGGCGAACGACGACAATGAACGGGACGGGCGTGACGGGAAGGCTCCGAATCCCGGGAACGGAAATGGCAACAACCGATACAACGGAGGGCGATATCGGCAAGATGTGTGCGCAGTAGAGGTGCGCGAAGAGAAGCCTCGAGGGAGGGAAGAGAAGGCGCAAGACGGGCAGGCGCAGCGAAAACCAAAGCCGAAGGACGGCGAACGAGCAGGCGCGGAACGAATGGAACAAGAGGTCCGGGATCATAACCAAGCGAAGGCGGAAGGAGCGCAAGGCCGATGGGAGTCAGTACCTAGGAAGGGAAACTAAACACGTTTGGGGCGAAAAGGTGGGTCGAACTAAACGAGACGAAAAGAAATATCGTAACGATTGAGGCTATAGCGAGTATTGTCGTTGAAGGTGACGAATTGCTGAGAGAAGAAACAACGGAAGGCGCAGGGCCGAGCAAATGCTTGATTTTGCAAGGCAGGTGCTACGGGAGAGAAGTTTGGGCGCTAGTAGATACGGGCAGCAGTATTAGTGCAGTGTCGGAGGAATTTTGTAAGAAGGTGCAAAAGGAAGGGCACATGTTGATTGAATTACCGACGCGGAAGCTTCGCGTGATCATGGCGAATAGGAAGGCAGCCAACACTACAGGGAAACAAATCTGGTTGGAGATAGATTTGGGAGAAGTAACGATCGAGGTAGCAGCAATCGTTGTCCGGGGGCTGATCCGTGACGTCATCCTGGGGATGGACGCACTGGATGCTTGTCAAGCCGTCGTGGACGTAGGAGCAAGGAAGATAATGCTCAAGTCACGAGGTTCTATTGGAAGTAGGTCAGTGGTCGCTGAACTTGATGAGGCGGAGGCGGAAGGAGACGAACTGCAAGCTAGTATGGAAGAAATTCTCCAAAATGTAGAAAGGGCTGCGGAAGAGGTCATCGATCAGGAAGGCTGTCCGGTAAGAGTTCGTCAACTGTTAAGAGAATTTATTAGTGTTTTTGGGGAGTCGTCAGAGCCGGTGAGGGGCTATAAGTTCAAGCTGCAGTTGAAAGATACGACGCCGTTCTCCGCGAAACAATATCCCGTACCACAAGTGTACCATGAGCAGGTGCGCCAATTTATTAAGGAAATG
>BLKR01006473.1:0-56639 GCA_011170035.1 Teleogryllus occipitalis
CTCACCCGACCTCGCCAGCCGGCTCACATCCGCCCTCTCAGGCCTGCTGTCCTCGCCGAAAAACCGCGAAGCATTCCACGTTTTCTCTTCCTTATTGTCCCATTCGCCACCCCTACTTTTGTTCTGGCAGAAATAAAGCTGTTCCCGCCGCGTGTTTCACCAGCACGTATTCTGGCCCCGACAACTGCGAAAGGCCCGGTTTAAAAAGCGGAAGGTAGTCCAATTTAACGGGATATGAAGCATGTTCCCGGGATGCAGGGAGGGCGGTCGGTCGGGCAGGCGGGCGCACGGGGCAGGAGATAAAGAGAAGAGGGGATTAAAGGAGTTTAATAGTAGGAAGGAAACACGGTGCCGCCGGATGATAAAGGGGCCGAGGGCGGAGGACACGTGAGGGCGCGGGCGGGAAAGGGGGCGGGGTGGGGGCTTGGGAAGGAAGTCTTGTGGCAGACGGCGCGGAAGGCGAGGGAGTTGGAGGGCGGGGGTGGAACTGAGAAGACGCTCAGACAGAGGAGGCTGGGTGAAAAGTGGATGTAAGGAAGTTGCGGAAACAGTTCAAAGCTAGAGGAGAGGAGGTGGAAGTGAAACGTATAGTGATGCGGAAAATAAACATCAGGTGACGGAGCACTTACAGATGGTCAAAAGTTCCGACAGCATTAATAGAGAAGAAGTGAGGATTAAGGCGTTGGAAATACAAATGCAGGCGAAAAAAGGGAGCTAAGACCAAACAAGAAGCAAATATGTACATGAGCCCAGAACAGAACAGGTTAAAGGAAAAGAGAAAGGAAAACTTTGAAGATTGAGAAAACAAAATGTGCTGGTGATTGGCTAAAACGTAATGAATGTTTCAAGAATTTGTAATCACAGATACACCTCTTAGTAAGCAAAAGGCAAGAAAACTAAAATAAGTTCAATTAAATTCGCTTAAAGATGAAAAGACAAACATCAAATAATAAAATACGAACGTATTTTCGAGATCAACTTATTCGATGGTTTCAGTTTCTCGGTGCCAACGTTACCTACATAGAATTTATCGAGATTGATGCCACACACGGCAGGATTTATACCTAAGAGAGCGAGGTATTTAAGGAGGATTTCTTCATCGGAAGCAGTGGGGCGAAGAAATCCGAGGAGGGGGGGCGGAGATGGTGACGCGGGTTTCGGAAGCCGCTCAGTGGAGCGTGCAGTAATCGGGGACCTTTACAAGGGCGAAGGGTGAAGGGTGAGGGCGAAGGGGCGTTGAGCCAGAAAAAGGTAGGATGCCGCCGGCGACGAAGGAGAGGAAAAAGATAAGGAAAGACGAAGTAGGAGCAAGAAGGGATTTCGCGTCGGCCTCACAGACGGGACAGTGAGCGGACACTAGCCCTCGGGCAACAGAGAACGAGAGGTAAGTGCTCTTTTGGAGGGAGCGTCTTTCAGTGGCGGA
The DNA here is from genome assembly GCA_011170035.1 of Teleogryllus occipitalis. Lineage (NCBI taxonomy): Eukaryota > Metazoa > Arthropoda > Insecta > Orthoptera > Gryllidae > Teleogryllus > Teleogryllus occipitalis. Next base: position 1,424 of record BLKR01006473.1, read on the forward strand.
GAATCTCTCAGAGGAAAAAGGGGCCTCAAAGATGTGCGTCTGAAGAATCGAGAAATGGGAATATATGAAAGAAATGACGACTAAGGAAGTTGCAATACCACACGATGTTACAAAGGAAAATATTCATGAAAGTTGTTAAATGATAACTGAAAGTCACAATAACTGAAGAGATTGGTTACCAAATAGAAAATAGATGCAACTGAAAACAGTGAAAATATAATCTTGGAATGCCTATTATGAAATAACACAAATGTGGATATAAAATGATATCCCCTTGTTATATAAATATAAGCTTGCTGTAATGGTGACGAAAACGGAAGTTTTTTATTGAATGACTCATCATTATATAAAAACAAAACGTAGTTGTAATGGCGGCGTATATGGAAAGTTAGACCAAACGAGACACAATAGGTAAGTAAATAAAGCGACTTGTCTCGGTGGCCTATACGATACGTTAGATCAAATGATACAACGTATTTAATAAATGTATCTTGGTTGTTGCAATGCAACGTTAATGTAATTAATATACAATAATTGTATGTGATCAATTACATTAAGCTAAAATAACATATATGAAGTTTCTAGAGTAAGAAGATTAGCTGGTGAGTGGAAATGCAGTCAACAGTCACATCAGTGAAAGTAAATGTCTCAATATTTTCTTTTTATGTCTCTCTGTATTTTATTACACTCGTCAGAACTAGTATACGTCAGTCGTATGTTCAGAGAAATTGTCCATTAAGACATACATCAATAGCCATTTGGATTAGACAGCACTCTATCCTCAGTAAAGAAGGCAAATGCTTCTGATAGAAATCAGCAGAGTGGGCATGAACTGAAATAAACGAAAAAGGCTTCTGGATTGATTGATTTGTGATTCCCGGCGCGTCAATTACTCAGGTCATTAGTCCCGTAAGTGTAGTGCATTTTCCCCCTCGGGAGGTGGGGGTAATCTTCCCCCACTGGATGGCGAGATCCGCCGACCCAACGTCGACTAGTGGGGTTTTCCTCAACCAGGTATATCCCACCAGCGGGACACCGCCTCACCCGGGACAAGCTCTAAGTCCCCGACCGGTCTCCCAACATGTGTGGAAGTGTGATGCATGTTAGTGGAAGTGTGCGGGGGTGAGGGTAGGACAAGGAAGAGGAAGGAAATATTGCGCGCGTTCAGGGGCCCGTTTGTGAAGGTAATGCTCCGGCAATCGCCTGGTGTTGATCGGAGAAACCACGGAAAACTACCGATTAGAGCAGACGGCGTCTAAAATTCTCCTCCAGATAGCGACTGAATTTGACCTTACTGACAAGCTAGTGCTGCCATCGGGACTCTCGGTCAGAGGCACTGCAGTGACATCAATTGATGCACTGAGCCACCGCTCCGTCCCGAGGATGATGCTAAGTAAAGAGACTCCCCGGAATCAGTGGTTGAAACCAATAGCGAAGTAAGAAATTGGAAAAAGTGCCAAGATACATAACCTGAGCATCGTATTATAGATAAGAAGGTTGTAGATATTGCGTATGAAGTTAAATTACATTTTAACTATGCGATGGAGTGATTCTGTACTTCGTCCATTAGGTTAGTTGGAAGTATTGAACTATCCAAATATATTTTCAGTGTATATTTCTTCTCATCATGTGTTCGCAATAAAAACCCATGTTTTTCGTCGCAATCAAAACTTTATCACTTATTGTACATCAATGCCTTTGATAACTGATTTCCCTTGATTTTAAAATAATTGTAATCTACAAAAACAAAAACTAGAAATTATTAACATCATATTAAGAATGTCTACTGAAAATGACGTGGTAGTTAAACTAAATTTCAATACTGACATATGTGAAGTAACTGATAATAGACAATAAGGTGACCGACAGATTGTACGACACGTAGTTTCTAAGCTACATAGTTGTATACTGGTATAATTACTGTTCCAAAACCTTCCTCAGTAAACGTGCATCAAACTTTCAAGGGGAAGTGGCCTTTGGTGTACAAAAAACAAAATAATGTGACAGTCAATATTTTGAGGCAATAAACAAAAGCTTCAGCTGAACTTTTCATTACTTCTATCTGAACAAATCAAATCTATACTTCTTAAAGGCTCAAAGTACAAACTATTTTATTAATGAAACAGAAAAAAATGTCTAATAGTTGTTGGGAATATAGTGCAAAGAATAGTATTGCGGAAACACGAGTATACGAATGTGATAATGAGAGATAAGGGAATAAAATCTAATTGCAAAACACACCGGTATACTGAGGAGCATATGGTTAGAAAAATGAAGGTAAAATAAAGAAAGGTCGACATGAAGCAGTATTTGACCTCGAAATGCAATTTGATTAATTCACTTCAACCGATCGATGTTCAGCTAATCCAAGTTGTTTGAGTTTTCGCAGTTTTAGTTCATCATGTGGTCTATTTATGAAAATAAAAATTACTGACTTTCTATTGTTACCAAAATATCTATGTATTCAATATTCAACACGTTTAACATAATATCTTTCAAAATTACAGAAATTCTGAATTAGCCTCAAGAAGTCCAATAAAGTATTTTTATCAAATGTTATAAACTATTTAACACCTGTCTACGAGTATATAGCCTACCAAATAGGAAATAAATAAAATAAAAATTTAAGGGGATATGGAAAGCCCTATCATGGCAATGTTAAATGTCTTAGCCTATATCTCAGAATAAATTGAAGTTGGTCTTATTATAAATAACATAATTACAATCTGTGAAAATTTAACAACGGTTTTGAAAAAGTTTCCTATTTTTTAGATAAAAATATATTTTCATAATGCAATTTTTACCACGTTTTCTAGTACATAAAGTTCCATAGAACGGATAATACTAAGGTAATTAGAAAAAAGTTTCAGAAAATATAAGACATTTATTAACTCTCCAGAAAATGTCAGTTTCTTAGTACAAATGTAAGCCGAGAGAAGGACAATTTATTATCAAAAGTATCAACTTTTGGGAAATGGGCTTTAAAGATGAAACCCTCAGAACACGCCAGCTCAATAAGTAGCCTCATCAGAATAATTATTTTCCAATAACCACAGCCCTTTGAGACTTTTTATGTTAGTTTCACAACATAAAGTTTTGAATTTACTTTCTGCACGTCTGTGCATATTTATGCGCCTAATGGAGCCTAAATCCCAATGAAAGGAGGACTTCACAAATAAATAATTTTAAAAAATACTTGTAAGAATGGTATCAACACATTTCAAACGCAAATTTAAAGAGAAAATTATGGGAATTTATAAAAAATAAAAGAAAACAAAAAACTAATTTTTTGACCGCAAAATCATTCCATTTCCACTAAATACGATATATCCAGGCAACATTTCCGCAGGTGACTGTGCGGCGTTTCTAAACGAGGCAGCTCAGGTTGAGGCGCCCTGGGTGACGCAGGCCCGGGTGCCGGAGGCGCGCCGCCGCCCCCACCGCCACCGCCACCGCCGCCGCTACCGCCGCCACCGCCACCGCCACCGCCATCGCAACCGCCACTGCCGTCGCCACCACCACCCCCACCGCCGTCGCCACCGCCACCGCCGCCGCCGCCGCCGCCACCCCCACCGCCGTCGCCACCGCCAACGCCGCCGCGACCGCCGCCACCGCCACTGCCGCCACCGCCGCCGCCACTGCCGCCACCGCTGCCGCCGCCGCCATCGCCATCGCCATCACCACCGCCGCCGCCGCCGCCGCCGCCGCCGCCGCCGCCGCCGCCGCCGCCGCCGCCGCCGCCACCGCCGCCGCTGCTGTTCGAGGGCGGCAGGAGGCCGCCGGAAGCGGCGACGTCGGCAGTCGGGGGCGGGGCGGGTCGGGGCGACCCGGAAGATAGGAAAGCGAAGGAGGCGCGGGGGCGGGGGCGGCCCGTGCGCGGAGAGCGCCCCAGGAGAAAGGGATATACGAGCGGCGCGGAGGGCGGCGAGGAAGAAATGTGGGCTACTGGTACACGGGAAGGGCGTCGGTGTCCAAAGCAACGAAGCGCAAAACGGATGAGGGAGCGGAGTAAGCCTCGGGGTTTAGACGCGCGGATACAGGCGCTCTCCGCCCGCGCCCCCGGCCCCGCCCCCCGGCCTGGAGAGCCCCCGAGGAGGCGCCTGCAGGGAGGGGGAGACCTGCAACCTGCAGCCGCCCGCTTCCGGACCGCCCCGCCCACCCGTATCGCACTCTTTCCACGCTCCCCGCTCCCTGCTCGCGCTCTCTGGCTCAGCCCTTCTCTCTCCTCGTGCCCGTCCTCCTCGCACTGCGCTCTCCAGCTCCTCCTCCTCCACGACTTCCTCGTTCTCTCACGTTCTGTGCTCCGCACCATCCCTGCTGCCCCATGCTCTTCCCCCCTCACGAGATTCAACACGTTCTCTGCCCCCACCTCTCCCATCGCTACCTCCACCCTACCACTGCCGCACGTCCTTCGATTCCCTCCTCTCGCTCCCTGAACTCACGTTCCTCACAATCATGCTCCACGACCACTCTGATCCCATTCTCTCCGACTCTACGCTCTCCGACCCCACACTCCCAAACACTACACTCCCACACGTCTCGCTCTCCGACCCCACTATCCCCCATCCCACTCTCCTCCACGCCCACCCTGCTCCCCCACCCTATGCTCCCCCTGACCACCCGCTCTCCCCCACCCAACTCCCTCCAACCCCATGCTGCATGAGCACACTCCCCACACCATACTCCTCTGCCCTGACATTTCTCCTCTGATCTTCCCCTTGTCATGCTCCTTCACTCCCACTCTCCTCCACACATTCAGCGCTCCTCCCCTCCCGTCCCACCCCATGCCATTTCGCTCCTCGCTCCCACGCTCTCACTTGGTCACTTCACACACTTCCTGCCTTCTGGTCCTACACCACCCCCTGACGCTTTCCCAGGGCTCTTTGCGTTTCTCCCTCCTCCAATTGCCTTCTTCAGCGCTCCTCTTCCTTGTCTTCCCCCCCCCCTTCACTCGAGCTCCCCGCAGTCTGCCCCGCCCCAGTCGTTCTTGGGCCGTATTTATTTCCGTTGGTTTTGTTTCGCAGCACGGTGCGTACAAGATATCGCCCGAAGAAAGGGCCGACTATATATTTCTCTAACGGATTGCCTATATCTGCATTTTACCTGCTGCCGCGGAAACCTCATACCTGCCGTCGGGTGCTCTGCGGAATGTGTGGAGACATATACAAGGCCACCAGAAAAAAGTGAACGTTCTCGTTTTACATTTCTGGCTTATGTGAAGAAAATACATTTAAACATTTTTCTGTTAACTTCTTGTTGTTTTTTTGGTAATAAAATAAATATATATTTTAATAATATCCAAAAATCGGGTAAAATGCTTTGATAAAACCATACGAAATTTACTTGACTTTAAAAAGAGATAGTGGAGTACCTAATCGAAGCGCAAGAAATGGCTCCTCGCCTGCAGTATTGCTTATCAAATCCTTTTTTGAGATTCAGATAGAAGAGCCAATAAGAGGATTTCAATACGTTTCATTCAACGTAAATGCAGCTGAAAGCATAGTAGCTTCCGTAGCCGGAGTCGGTAGATACTTATCATGGAGACGTCGCGTCCTAGGTACTGACGCCAACGTTTCGCGCGTTATACTGCGTCCTTCTTCAGGGCGTTCCGCTCGGGGGAAGGACGCAGTGTAATGGCCGAATAGTTGGCAATGTAGGACACGGCGTCTTCCAGACAGATGAAAATGTAAAGGCAGATGCTGCATTGTCTTCAGCACTTATTCAGGACGAATTAACAAAATTATTTGTTTCATACCTGCATATTTACTCTACAAGGAAGTACCGAAAGAAAATAAGCGAGGCTCAATAATGAAAACAAGCCCAGGTCTATTGAACAAACTAACTAGATATTCAATATTATCTCGAAATATTATTTCGAGATTTTAACAAGATAATCTGTTTAAAGACACACTCTGTACTGAAGTCGAAGAAATAAAGGTGGCATCTAACTGTAGCTATAAATGAATGTTTTATTCGACAATAAACTATTACATTTATTTCAAATTCCCATTAGTTTTGAGGAGAGTTTTGTAGTCTTTCACAGCTAAAGCTATTTTGTACTTCTAATGATTTATAATGCTTTTACACGAATAAAAAAATTATTTGCGATTGTGATTAGATAATATTTTCATTCCTTTCAGTTCAATATGAAATATACAATTATAGTACAAGATCTCGGTAGAAACCACTAACACTTCATTCTCATTGTTTTCCCTTCGAATCCTTCTTGCCACATAAAGTATTGTTTACGCTCCAATGGATCTCGAACCCAGAGATTCTGATACCTTTCTGGCTTTCTTTGGTCAAGAGGAGCATTGCAGTAAACCACAGAGTAGATTCAAAACTATTCGCGAAAGCATTCCAAACGCAATACAACAAAAACATAATTTACTCTCAGATAATTTTTATTTGCTCAGATCGTAATAAAATTGGATTATCATGTTCATATACGAACATATTCAACACACTAACTAGAAAAAATTCCTATCGTGGCACATGCACAAAATTTTGCGGCACACCCTTTCAGACTATACACCAACGCACTTTCGGACCCTCTGACAAACACCCAGGCAGTGGGTGAAGTTCGTACTTGCAATATTTACAGCTTCCCAACAACGTTGCTTACTCAGGCTGTGTTAAATATTAGAAGCAACACTATTTTTATGGAGGATTAGGAAGGATGCAAATATCAACGGACTGAAAGAAAGTGACGGAAACTAGTAAACAAAGGCAAAACGAATTATTTTCTTATAAAAACACAATAATGAGTATGATAATGAAGACAAATATGATATCTTTATATCAATCCTAGTCTTTATCCGCATCTAAGTCGATCATAATATGTATCTTTATATTATTATCACATGACCGACTGCGATGGCTGACTTGGCTACGAGTCCTTACTGACTAGCGTTTTGTTTCGTGGGGTCGCAGGTTCGACTTCCGCTTTGAACAAGAATGTCTCCCTTGTATTTTGTGAATGTTTTGCCCTAGATCAAGGCTGTCCAACTGACGGCCTGCGGGCCATATGAGGCCCGCGGTGGCATTTACTGAAGCCCGCGAAAGGTTATTCAAAAGTGAAAGTGCCTTTCATCCATATCGGGCAAGAACATTGTGCGCCTAGCACACGACGGGGTCAACAGCCCCTTTAAATATAAAAATATGTTAAGTATAGATTTGAGGATTTTGTCGAGTAAATTCAGAGATTCAAAATCATCCTGAAGTGTTTTTCTGCCTTATGCGTCGTATAGTCTGATGTCACGAATGGTTCCATTCCCCCCACCCCATTTCCGAGTAGCCGAGAAAACTGCCGTGATCAACAAGACCGAGAAAGCAGGTGTGGATTGCCCGAGTAATGTAAATATGGCCTGCAAGCATATTAAAGGTTTTGTGGCCCTTGAGAACTTGCAACTTGGACACCCCTGTCGTAGATACACAAATTGCTGACCTCACATCCTTGGACTCTGCAAGTGTTAGATTCTAGTGTATAATTCACAATACAGCCCAACTGAGGTGTAGAGGGTAAGTGATTTCATTTAGAGAATCCTTACCAAAAGTGTGAGATATAAAATCCCTTTACGTGAACAAGGGTTTTCATACTTCCGTATTACGCAAAAGAGCGAAAAATACGAGCACGCAAACAATGCAATCCTGGAGACACGAACGTGAAATTACACGTAAGTCGTCGGGACAAGTCAAAACTGCAAACTCGTCCTCGCAGCCAGAACAAATCAGTGAAAAGCGCAGAATTGAGAGCACGAAGGGCTTACAAAATCGGCAACGTCAGCACGAAGAAATTAAAATCAATTTACGCAAGACAGCAACCTCGGCACTCAACGGCTCTCCGCGCATTCAAAACCTGCTGGAACTGACAGCGCACGAGCTCTTTTCCCGCCCTATTGCGAGAAAACTAATAATTGAATGGGATTCCCGCAAAGCTCTTGTAATGCTTTACCTGCCTCACCCTAATTACCCGGGAACATTCGGCGCCTGCTTCGCAGTTATCTAGTGGGGAGTGGGGTGGGGGGTTGGGGTGAAGTGGGGTTGGGTAGGGAGCCGGCTGGATTACATTACTTTCTTACACAGGATTAGCCGCGTAAGCCTGTTTCAAACTCTCAACACCGGTGAATGCCGTCTCCGTCCTTTTCTCGTATCACCTCTCCCGCTCTCTCTATCCCTCCGTCTCTTACGCACTTTCCAGCGAACGATTTCCACTCGCGCACTAACACACACGCACACCCCCTCTCACTCTCCTCCCCCCACCACCACCCCCACCCCGCCGCACATTCTCTTATCCTCCTCCAACAAGTCGCCGTTCACTGCACATAATTATTCTGCAGAATCCCGCTTCGCATGTTCAGCTTAACTCGTTGTTTTCGACGTTGAAGCTAAAGTGCAGTAGATTTTTCATTAAACGAACTAATACTGCCCGGCCGCCGCCGGACGGTGGAGTGGCGGACGGAAGTGGACGACGCGGGACGGAGGGGGGAGGATATTGAGCGTCGCGTCGGAGCGTGTTGGAGCGTCGCTGTCCGCCGTCGTCGCCGCCGTCGTCGTCATTGCCGTCGCAGGACGGGCGCGTCGCCCGCCGTCGGAGCGGCGCGCGGTGCCTCGTTACCGACGTGTTGGGTAATTGCAGTGTTCGCTTCGGTGTTGACGCGTGAAATGGGATGCAATAGCGGTTCCTTCCGCCGAGCCCGGCCGACGACAACGCCCCTCCCATATGGGGACGCGACGCTCGTGCTAACGCTCCTTTGTGTTTCATTTCCTTTATGGTTCTCCTCGTAGGAAGCAATGGCTCGTGTGATGGGTGTAATTAGAGAATATGAAAACATGACAATGTTGGACATTCTTTTTTTTTCTAGTTGGGCTGAGTTTTTTTCCTGGTTGAAAGTACAAATATTAACAATCGTCATGAGTTGTACAGTGTTCTCTTTTCTCCTTTTGTAAATTCTAATTTTTGTTCCTGCATCCCTTGTGAATATTTTTCTTTGGAGTATGTTTTAGAAGATTTGGTTCATATTACAGTAGTTTGGTTCATATCGCAGTATTTACCTTTTTCATGTATGTTTTTTTTTTTGCATATGCGTGGATGGTCATTTGATAATATTTTGTTGCGTTTCGTTTCGATTATGGTGCTCCTCACAGGAATAACTTCTGTAATGCGTTTAATGAAAATATGTAAACACATACACGAAGGCCTACAAGTTTATGTTACGTCTCCTCCTAGCTCCATGTCTTGTCAAAGACTACTCGCGGAAGCACTTGTTGGCATACGCTTATGCTTTCTCGTAATTCAGTTGTATGATCAATGTCATAGTGACCGGGAGAGGGGGCTCAGGGCATCAACTGATGTCACTGCAGTGCCTCTGACCGGGAGGTCCTAGTGTGGCCTGGCCGCCGACAGCTGGCGCCCGCGTAAGCAAAATTGCGTAGCTCTGCCTCGAAAAGAGCAGCAAAGGCCTATGTAACCGCTTGACCTTCGTATAGCGGGGCGACGAATGCGACGTGAGCTCGTCGCTCGTGCGCTTGGACCTTCCACACTTCCGTTGGTTCAGGTCGTCCCCACACTGCCCCTGCCGTCCTATCTTCACCCCCAGTTGGTTCAGTTCGGCCCAAACTGGCCCTGCCGACATCCCTTCACCCCTCCGTCGGTTCATATTGGCTCTAACTGGCCATGCCGCCACTTCTCCATGTCGCTAGTCCAGATCGATCCTCCGGGGTCTTGCTAGCAGCTTCCTGCCCTCTCCCCGTGCACTTCGAGTGTCGCCAATCCCTCCGATGGCCGCTACAAGATCTCTCTTCCGGAGAACAGTGCTCAGCGAAGCTGAACTACGTCAGATGCCAATGTACCGTCACCCCAATACAGTGCTGTTCGTCATGACCGCGGTCATCCCTGTTCTTATTGCTCCCTCTCATCCGCATTAGGCCTTAAAGAGAATAGGGAACCGCCCAGAGGGCACCTTCTGCCCTTACCGTCCTTTCGCTCACCCGCACGTGGCGTCAGACCCTTCTCTCTCGGCAGTATGTTCGACTCTAGCTAGATCGAACGCCCGAGTAGTACCTAAATAAACGGGCCACGGACCGCGGGTGATCTTCCCTTCCTCTTCCTTCTGCTATTCTCACCCCTCCAAGTTCCGTATGGTCTCATGAATTAAGAGAAAATTTCGAAGTGTCGTTTACAGTGAGTTCTTTTAATGCTCATTCAAAAATGCAGTTTTCATTTCTACTACACGATTAAGTATTTTTCTCTTAGAAAATTTGTTCTCTTCTTTTACAAAATGTAATTGTTATAAAAGATTTTAAGTTTCCAAAATAACGAGTACCTTAGTGCATACCTTTATTTTTCTTTATTTTATATTTCAAAAAAATAAACTTCCAATTTCAATTATGGAGCTGTAAAACACGCACACCTAAAACATGTTCGAGAGTAAAAGAGTGATTTCCGAATGAAGAAGACTGCTTTGTGATAGCGAAGCTCGGGGTTGATATGTGTGGTTTAATAAACATCGCGTTCATGTACGTGAGTGAGCAAATATGTCGGGAGCAATTTGCCCGAGATTGTGAACGGCGCCAACGAAGGCAAAGGATCCGAGGAAACGAAGGGCGCGCGCGAATCACAGACGGGGAACACAGCAGTGGGAGAGGTAAATATCAAACACTCAATACCTTTCCATGTTCGTATACGGAGCGCAAACACATACGCTCTTTAGATGCGAGTTTTTGCAAAATACACAATGGTGCATTTCGTAATTAAATAATTCGCATTTTCATTCAAGAAATGGTTCTCTTTGACAGTGGTTATCTTGTTTTGATTTGCAAGGAAACTATGTGCGCGATGATTTGGAGTTCTGCAGAGATATTGATTTCCTGCAGGCAAACAGTATTATATTCTTTGTACTTTATAGTATACCTAGTGTATGTGGATTATTCACGTGGGAGTTAAGAATTTTAAGTAATGCAGCAGATAATTGATGGCGAGGATTTGAGGAAAGTGTATATTTTGGTAAACGCTGATATTGACACAGTGTTTTTTTAAATAGCTGAGCATCCGTCTGAAATTAATAGACAACTCTTATCTGCCATCATTTGTTCATTTCTCGTTGTTTTTTAGAAAGTTTCATTTAATATATCGAAAGCACTTGTTTCATCGCTTGAAAAGAGCGAAGATAACAGTGAGAGGTTATAGTATGTGGGCGAAGCGAAGACAATGAGATTTGTAAGTGCTAAGATCAATGCGTGTTTTTAAAAGCAAAGTTATTGAGTGTTTTTCACTTATTATTGACAATTATCTAATTATAACTACGAAAGTCAATTTTATTAGCTGTACCTTACACTAATGTAACGTTTCAATAGTTAGAGTGTCACAGATACGTCGTAGTCAAATTCACATCGATCGCTTTATAAGACAAATGCAAGTCTTTCAAAACAAGAAGATAATTTAATCGCAGGACTTCGTCTTACAGTTTTACAACCAAAAACTTCTTTAAGTATTAATAAGTTATCACTGCTATTTTTTTATCTTTTGCCTTTTTATCCGTTTCCATGAAGTCTAATGTGGGTGGGATCATTTTTAGAAGTCATTGCTTTAATGTGTTTAGCAAACAATCAATATATCTGCGTGAACTCACAATCTGTGGAACTGAGAAGCTGTCGATCTTGTCTCTACGTCCTCACGAAGCATTCAGCTTGTTTTTTAAATTTATTTAAGGTCGTTTTAACTACGAGGTCATTAGCGACCACTATTAATTTAACGTTAGGGGGAACTGTATACTGAATGAAGTAATATGATGCTGATGATGGGTGAAATGACGAACACAAATACAACTATGCCCGAGGCGTGAATCGAACCCGCGATCCGTCGGTCGAAGATCGCCACGGCGCTATTGCCTTAGCTATCTCGGCCACCCGGATCGTCATTCTGCTCGCTTATTCAGGATCTTCTCACATGATACTCCGTTTCTACGTTGACACAGATAACAATAATAACCCGCTACGTTATACTCAGAGAGCCCCAATGAGCTCTAGTGTAGACTGGAGACATTATTCTCTGCTCAGAAATCGTGAGGCTAGACCATGATGGTGAACGTCTATTTTGTCCTAGCTATCTCAGAACCAAATAGCAGGAATTAGCGTGTCCCTCCAATTTTAAAGTTATTCTCTTTTATATTCACGAAAACTTAATAAAAAATGTTATTAAACAATACCAATATTTGGAACTTTGAAATTGTATCTACCTACAATACTTTAACAAAATCCAGTCATTTCTTTATTGGAGAATTTTTTATCATACACTTTAGGGGAGTGTTTTTGGTTATTATGAAGTACAGTTTCGTATTTATTTTCTTGGGAATGATCAATTTTTCTTTGTTAAGTGAATTGTATTTTCCAATTCTGGAGGTCAAATTCGCGATTTTTATTAAGTTCGTAATAGCAACTTTCTCAAATAATAGACGTCATGAAAAAGAAAACCTAAAAATATTATTAAAGAGATGGCTATTAAATGATAAGTAGTATTATATTCTCATCAATTTTACGACACAAAATTTACATACATGTGAAACTGAAACCTATTTCCAGTTTGTTGGCTTTCTTTAAATCGAATGCCATGCACTGCTTCCGTATTTTCATTCATAGAGACGATTTTAAGCATCAACAACAACATTCAAGATATGTATAACTCCGTAAGAAAGTTCATTGGTAGACGTTCACCGCAGACAACCTAACGAAACACGAGCGATCATCACGATTTTCAGCACTCCAAATCTTTGCTTGCAGTTGTGCATCCAGTTATTATGTTGAGATCACTGGTGTTACTAAGCGCATGTACCAATCGTCGCCTCAAGTTGTGAAGTGGTGAGCTATGAGGTTGCAGGGCTTCCGCTGACGGTGCGCTGGTGGCGCGGAAAGCAACCGCTGGACTGTATTCTATTTCATGTGTCTTCTCACCTGACCCTTCACCTTTTTCCGGAATTGTATTATTTTTACTCTATCTTGCACTCATCTTCACGGTTTTTCCTGGAAGTGTATTACATCTGCTGTTTCTTACACTCCCTTTCTCGTGTTTTGGAAGTGCATTATATTTGCTGTACCTTTCATTCCCTTTCATGTTTTTTGGAAGTGAATGACATTTGCTGTACCTTTCATTCCCCTTCACGTTTTTTGGAAGTGAATGACATTTGCTGTACCTTTCATTCCCCTTCACGTTTTTTGGAAGTGAATGACTGCTTCTGTCACTGTAAGCGCGCGTGACAATGGTCTGAAGTGGCGCGCGGTGCGGTTGCAGGCCCGCCGCCGCCGACGGTGCGGTGGTGGCGCGGCGAGCGGCCGCTGGACTCGCAGGAGGTGCCCGACGCCTTCCCCAACGTGAAGCGCAACCAGCTGCTGGTGCAGCGCCTGACGCGCGCTGACCTGCACTCCGTGTACACGTGCAGGGCCTTCAACAACGAGATCACGCCGCCCGTCGCCGCCAGCGTCTCCGTCGACATGCTCTGTGAGTACTCTGCGGCCTTCTGTCCAACATTCACACTTCTCTTAAGAGATACACACCTTTTTATTTTCAAAACAAACATCTGTAAATGGGAATTCATTGTTGAAGACAGCAGCTTCTTATTATCAAAAGGAAATTCGAAAAAAAATCTGTATTTATTTAGATTTTTATATATTTTTCGTTTACCAAAAAAAAGTATCCAGGGTAATTAATCTTGTGATAAAAATATTTTTCCAATATTAAGATTAACTTTTGGACCTGAATTTTGAGACAATTTGTTACAAGTTACTAAGTATATTTTATAATGTAATTTGCAAGTGAAATTAGAGCACAAGTTGCTTTTTATTATTGTGGGAGAATTTTTCTTTCGTACACATTTCATGCAAATTAGAATTTAAAAAATTGATACTAATTTCAAGGTAACAAGATAAAAACACTCCAGAGATAGAATAGAAGATCCGTGAAGCAAAGAGATCACATTAGAAAAATGTGACTCGAAAAAGGAAAGCCGTTGGACAAAATCCAACAGCGCAAATGAAGAGTTTGTGGCTAATAGATCCGCATTTCATATTTTTCATTTCATGAAAGTACTATGTTGACGAAGATCACCTCTTTTATTTCTTCGCTTTGGCGTTAGTATTGTCTATTACAAATTCTATAATTGTTTCTTTACGAAATAAATATTTGAGCATTGTTATTTCAAATATTCATTACACTTTTTATTTCAACGAAAGGAAACTCTTCATAGCACATTATTCAACGATTAAAAGACGAATTTTACGAATATGTGAATTCATTTACAACAAAACATACACAATTTCACTAATTGCTCTACTGATTACATAATATCTAAATAAAAAAGTATGTGGTTATTGATGTAGGTAAGTACTGGTTGAATTTTCATGCGGGACGTCAATCGGTGTTTCACAACCTGCCGGGGGTTAAGCTGTCACATACACACGCACACTGTCATCTCCAAGACCAGGTCGATCTTGCACGCGCTGCGACGCGCGTCGCCGTGATAAGCGACACCTCCCGGGAGGGCGAGGGGCGGGGCGGTGGCTGCTATTGACGCCCGCGCCATTCGACCAGAGAGGGGCGAAGGGCCGGCATCCAATATTGAAGCGAAATTCCCCGGCAACATTGCTGCACAGACAGAGCACAGCTCCTGCGACCGCCATCTACGCTTGCCACTCACGGCACCTCGCCACTACACCTAAACGTTTTCCTGCGGGGAGGAGGCAGGCGGTTTGATGGAGGCGGCTATCGAAGATGACCGTTCAATAGCTGATACTGATAATATTTGATATACAGAAACTTGTATTTACGGAGAAATAAAAATGAAATTTTGCAATCCGTTAAAAAATCAAGATTAAAATCTAAAAATAAGACAATACATATTGTTTTTTTCTTGGGATTGGGAGTCGGTATTTTGTCAAGATGCGAGTTTTGTCTTAAGGCTTAAGAGCTGGGACAAACCCCTTTTTCGTGAAAGGATATTATGGAACTGTACTGAAATAGCTCTGCCTAAATTTTTAGAAGTATAGTACATTTTCCGCCGAAATCTTTAAGTCAAGAAGCTTTAATATCAATTTACTACATAATAACACTAATAATTTTGAAGGTTTTGTGTGGAGATTTGAACTGGTGTGCAACGATTTGTAATCTTTTAAATGTCTCAATTTGCTGAGTAGAGGGGTCGCCCCGACATTTCAATACTTGGGTGGTCGGCTCGTGATGAGTCACGATTTTATTCCGGGGGCGTTTGACGACCCTGCGACGAGTTGACAAGAAGTGAACTTCTGTAGACTGGGAAGTTGTAGCTTCGAGTCCCGACGGAGGTGGATAGAGCAAAACGATTTCACCCGAGCGTTGCGACAGTTAACATAAATTTCGCAAGAAGCAGTCCAGAATGACAGTTTTCCTCTCGCCATAATATCACGAGCGAAGAGCGTTCTGTCGATAAAACCGAGGGTCCGTTCTTGTGACTTCCCCAGATGAGTCACGATTTTAAGTGTAAAGCGCGGAGTAAAAACGCCATTGAGTTGACACGTCATAACGAGGTCTACAAATGTAGTGCAAGGTTGCTGTAATCTGGAATAAATACCGCGAAAATGTTGTATACCTGTTGCAAATTCTGCTGCACTGCAATATGACGCAGGCTTTATCGTAGTTAGTTTCGTGCTCTCTTGAATTTGAGCTATCTTTATGGTTTCTCCCCATCCTCTTTCCAGCTGCTATTGGAGCTTCAAATACACATCTCTCACATATTCTCTCGCGCCCCACAAACCTCTGGTGACATTTCCAGAGAAGAGCACTTTCGCGTTCCCCGAATATCCTGTACGTTTATCTAGGAACTGTACCTTTACGCACTTGCCATAGGAACCCTTGGCTCCATCGTATTGCCATTGTTCTCGGTGTAGGGATCAATGAACCCGTTTCCTAAGCCAAAAGATGAGTCTTTCACTTATAGTATGTATATTACTCCGTATATCCTTACGTGTACGAGAAAGTAAATTAAGGTACATTTCTTGATAACATCTCGTTGAAGTTGTTTTTTAATTGTCTCCATTTCATTTAAACTTACGTTAAAATTTCACATATCTTGAAAAACTGTAAGTGACATCATTTAAAAATTGAATTTTTGAGAATAGATTTCATTGAGAACAAAATATGTGTGCTTAATAATCTTGCAGGAGAGCGTTCAAAATATTTTATGCATTTGTAATTTTGGAAAATATAGAAATGAACCTGCGCCATTTTTACCAACATTCTTTGCTCTATTTTAGCAAAAATGTTACGGAAAATATTTTGAAACTTTTTGTGAAAATATTGAAAATTCATTAAGGTTTCATGTAGAGTACAAGTAAAAGATTAATTTCGAATTTTCAGAGCTATGTCGAGTCCGATCAATTGAAGAATATTATTTTTTGAGAAAACCCTATATATGTTTTACGTGCCAAATGTAGCTGTTCGTCAATGAAAGACAAAAGTTTTGAAAAAAAACAACACTTTTTCGGTATCTGGGCCCCCTCTAAGTGCATTGACTTCTTGCAACTTTACAACACTGTCTCTTCACTTCATATATCTGAACATGCTACGTACACGTGAAATAAAATTCTGTCTCCGGAGGGATATTTTTTATTTATTTTATTTTCAGCGTATCTGTTCCCTTAAGAGCTAGGGACTCCCATTGAAGGTAGCAGATAAGTTGGTAAATTCTTATTTTCTAAAAAAATACTTTAGTTGCATTACTACATTTAGTTCAAATTTGGCGCCGTACTTTTAATTTAATCATTTATAACAATTTCTTGGAACTAATTAATAGCAAAGGGTATACATTTTAAACGTCACGTGTTGGGCTTATCATATTTTTTTCTGTAAAAACCGCGGTCGGGCTTCCAGAAAGAAAATAAACACGTCTTTCGTATGAAACTCTTCAAAAACACAAACTGCTTTGAAAGTTTGAACTGGTTTCAAAAACGCCCGCAAGATTGCACCAGCTACTGGGAACCAGCGAGAGGAGATAGGATTTCGTATTGTTAACAATTTCTGAGAATCAGATGCATTTTCAAATAAGACGCCAGGAAAGTCAATTATTAGAGAATCTTCAACCGAGCGGTTTCACAAAGGATCGCCTCGTCAGTAAAAAGGCTAATCAATTTACATCTTGACTGCATTAAAAAATAGATTTTTGACGGTTGGTAGCGGGCTACCTTACAGCCGTGCAGACTCTATTAACATTTTTTTTTTGGCGCGGATCCTTGCCTGTCATGGTAATACGCCCGAATTACGACTGAAAACGATCTTTTCGCCTAGACGAGGTGACATTGACAACTTCTTCAATACTCAATAATTCTTACGCTGAGGTAAACTAATAGTTCTTAAATAATTGTCTTTCAGAATTTTCTCGTGTGGCAAGGGAAGAAAGGCGGCAGGAGGGTTTTTTGTCAGCCCAAATTATCGTCTGTTGCTCTGCCAAAAACAAGCTATTTTGCAGCATCAACAGCATTCATCACGCGATAGAATATTGTATCCTATGACAATAACATTAGTTTCTCAGACGATTTTCTCTCAATCGTTTATTTTTCAGTAAACACATGAAATACCTGAGAATCGGCTTGTTTTTCCATTTAATGCCTCGTTCTCGTTATACCGTTCCGTTTAACGACTTTAATCAACAAATCAGAAGAACAAAAAGTGACTCTTAACGACCAACGTCCGTTAAGAATTTTTTGGTTATTTGCGTAGGGAAACAAGCGCTTAGATTCTTAGTAACCGACCATCTAAACATCGCTTTAAGAGCGCGTCCATAGCAACGGCCGTTAAAATACTTGAATCCATTAAAAGTATTTCAGCAGACCCTCGGATTTAGATTTTACCAGTGCTCATAAATTGTTGGATAAATAAGACGTTGCCACAAAACAAAAAAAAAATTGGGAATAAATGTAAACAACATTAATTTTTACAATTGTTTTGGAACAGATATATTGGTTACAATTTTTGAAATTACCACGGAATATTATTCCATTTGATGCCGTGAGGTTTATTATCGTTAGTATTGCAAGAAAGTCGGAAATTTTCATCCCACTTGTTCCCCTTGTTCTTTTGTCCCATTTCGTCCCTTTTATTCCAATGTCCTTTTATCTCCTATGTACCATGTCCCTGTGTCCATTTGTCCCCTTGTCCCATTAGTTCCCTTGTCTCATTGTGTCCCCTGACCCATTTTGTCCGCTTGTCCTATTTGTTCCCTTTGTCTAATTTATCCTTCTTTTCTCATTTTGTCCTTTTCTTTCCCTTTTCCAATTTTGTCCCCCGGCCCTCTTCGTCCTCCTCTCCCCGCTTTGCCCCACTAATTCCCATTTGTCCCCCATTGTCCTTTTGGTTCTTCCTCGCACTGCGATTGTGATTTAATGGCCCTTTACCAACAACCCTTACTACAGAATATCGAGAGTAATGTCAATTCTCAGCTCATAAAAGTGTTAAATATTTATTTTGAATAACTAGAAATAATAAAAAAATTGTATATAACACGTCCCTTATTAGTGTTTACGGACTAATTTAGAGAACATTAATAAACTGCTACAGTCTAGTGTCCGTTAAGAACAATCGAAACAAGTTAGCTGTAGCTAAATATTGCATACGAGAGTACTTCTTCCAATTCATGCTATTTTTTATTTATATCTTGTTTTTTTTTCCTTTAAGAAAGATATTAGGAAAAAGAATTGAACGACACACGGCTGTTAGCTCAAATAAAAGGTAGGTTGGCCTTCTATATCCTTGGCTTACAAGCTTCCACCATCTCTGTCATTTGTTGTTTATCGGTCTATTGTTGTTAACTGCATTCGCTGGAAAGCATTCTTTGTTTTATAAGATCCCTTCCCTTCCCCGAGCGCGCGTTTGTTGGTGAAGCCCTGCGTGACTTGGTGTAGCAGACTGTTACATTCAAAATATCCGTTAACCATGAGTCGCAAAAAAATAAATATTACTAAAAAAATGCTTCTCTAACATATGACAATATGTATATAAATGAATTCGTCTTTTTACTAGCGTTATGATAGACTGAAAAAATATGTGTAGTTACACTTGAAAAAAAAGTCACCTGAAATATATCGTAAAATACAACTGCTGAAATATAAATGCAATGCCCTATCATTAGCCCTATTCCCTAATGAACTTTCGTGAGAACTGTTTTACTATAACTTTAATCGTTCAAAAGTTACAAGAGGTGCTAAAGTTACGTGACTCATCCTGTATGAATTTGTATCTCTCTCTCTCTCTCTCTCTCTCTCTCTCTCTCTCTATATATATATATATATATATATATATATATATATATATATATATATATAATAAAAATAGTACAAATTTAGTTCTATAATCAAAGATTATTTCTAAGGCCAGTGGTAGCTCAGGGCATTAAAACTGTATAGTACGTCACTGTTCCACAGTATTTGCTTTGCGCATTTCGCAGTGTCATCCTTTTTTCATTTCAATTACCTTTAATCATTCGTGTTGCCAGCTAACACAGTTTTCCGTAGATTTTCTTCGAAATAGAATCCGATTGCACAGTATTTCTCTGAACTAATAAACATTTAATATACAATGAGATTCCGTCTTTCATTGTTGAATAGTTTATTCTTTACTGAAGAGGATACATTTATGTAAATATTCCCAGAAATAGACTCAATCATTCTTTCCTTCACATTTGAAATCAAGTCTAAAGAGATAGGGTAGAAGAGGTGACAAATTCTTAAGTGTTTTGCTAGCATACATCAATACAACATCAATTAAGTTTGGTACTCTGTGGAATGGTAGTGTGCACATCAAAACAAAATGTTCCTAGCCGATCCGATGGCCGAGATCGTTAAGGCAGTAACGTTCAAGGACCAGAGGATCGCGGGTTCAAATCCCACTTCGGGCATGGATATTTGAGGCATGGAGCAGGGAAAAATAATTAGTGAACTGACGATCAGCAGCGCGAATAGTGGTGGATCAAATTGTCAACAGACGCAGACAATGTTGCGCAAGAACTGTAGAAGCATTTTACCGCTTAAAGAAAGCAAAACACTGCGACTCCACACTCAGCGCAAAGCGAGTACGCTTACTGTCAGGAAAGAAAAACATGAAATATTTCTGAACAGGATCTCTTTAACATTTCCCAGTATTCAAAATAATTTAAGTCTTTTTCATTCATTTCTTCTGCTTCTCGAAACACCTCTTATTCATTCTTACCTTGACCGCACAATCTACAGCCCGCGAAATCTCGCCCAACCTCCCCGTCTCTGTCGCCGCTAGAGACATCTGCGACCACAGATCGTGGAGGACGGGGGTGGGGGTGGGGGTCAGTGACGTGGGTGACGGGTAGGGGGAGGAGAGACGGTGGAGGGGAGAGGGCGCGAGGGCGGAGGAGATGGCCAAGTGCACGGCTGCAGGGGCGTCGACAGAGGTTCGGGTAGCAGAACAGTGAAGCGTCGGGAGAATTGGGCGGCGGCAGGGGGAGTTGGTGGGTGGGGGGGGGGCTGCGACGTTGGGGGCCGCGAGAGAGCCCGGAGCGCTTGCGGTGACGGCAGGGGGAGTCCCCGCCACTCCGCTTTCTCTCCTGTTGGCGGGAGCTCCTTTATTTTTTTCCTTCCCCGCCTCGCGTATACTATTTACGTCTCCCTTCGTCGCCATCACCACCAATTTTTTACATCCTATGCAGCAGCCCCATTTATTTCCCCCTCCCCGCCGCCGCCGACGCGCGCCGGCTATTCTTTGGAAAGCTTGCGCCGCGCTGAGACCACGAGACACGAGCGGGCAGTGGCTGCGAATGGACCCTCACGAGGACAAATACACCGCTTCAACTGATACTTGAAAAAAATATGTATCATGTTATATGTTTGGACATGAATTTTAGATTATTATACTATCGTATTATATTATTAAAATATATTATTACTTTAACTACATACAGAGTCTGCCTATATACGTTCGCTTGAAAATATGTTGATCTGTGTCGAAAGACACATAAAAAACATAATTTCATGTCAATTTTTCTCTCACCGGGAGGTCCTAGGTTCGTCCTGTCGGCGGCAGGATTTTCGACACTAGCTTTTCAGCTAGATCGAATTCAGTCGCTGTCTGGAGAAGAATTCTAGCAGCCGGCTGCTTTGATCGGTAGTTTTCCGTGGTTTCTCCGATCAACACCAGGCGAATGCCGGAGCAGTACCCTACCAAACGGGCCACGGACAGCGCGCGATCTGTCCTTCCTCTTCCTTGTTCTATCCTCTCCCCTTACACACACACTTACATTATCATGCACAACACTATCACATATTCTGGGAGACCGATTGGGAGCTTAGAGCTTGTCCCGGCTGGCGCGGTGCCCCGCTGGTGGGAGTCCTGGTTAGGGGGAAACCCCACTAGCCGACGGTAGGTCGGTGCCGGATCTCGCCATCCAGCGGGGGAAGATCACTGCCATCTCCCGAGAAAAAATATGCACTACACTAACGGGACTAATGACCAAAGCAGTTGACGCGCCCGGAAACACGAAAAACATCAATTAATCAATCAATTTTTCTCACAGCAAAGTCCATTGCGTGACACCCTATACTACTTTTAAATTTGAATAATAAAATTTCAGAATTCAACAGACATCTCTCTACGATATCCTCTCCCTTGAAACCACATTCCAACCATAAGATAATCAATGTCCTGTAAATTTTAACAGAAATACAAATTTTGCAGCAGCTTAATTGGGTTAACGGCATATGTGAAGTTGTACGATAAATGTACTCACATTTTGTTACTCTAAAAGGATCGCGTGTAAAGCCTTAGAGCTGATCAGTCAATAAAAATAAATTTAAAACGTCAAATGCGTTTATAATATGAAATTAAAAAATTATTGTTAATTAAGTTTTATACAGTATTAGTTTAGCAATATTAGATAGTTAGTCGCAGTTTCGTTAAACATAATAAATTTGAACATGTTTTTTAATATTAAAAAACACGTAAATGTGCATCAAAGTCTGAGGAATCAACTGGGCTGAAATTCACTGTTTGACGCGAGTTTCAACTTCCTTTTTCGTTGTCTCGTGACTTAACCAACGCTCACACTGAAATGGTAGGAATGTTGTGTCGACATCTCAAAGGGAAGTATTCATTACTGAAGAATATTTTGGTGTCATTCTCTTCTTGGCAAAGCTTTAGGACACAGATAAAATGGACTATAAAGTATCCATTTTACAGTCCAAAATGTGTTTTTCTTTCTTTACTGAAATTGCAATTATTATGCATCCGTTTGTTACTATATTTTTAATATTTGTTCGTATTTATATTGTTTGGTAAATGGTGAAATAGTTAATTCGATTGATTTATATCAATATTGAAGAAAATTTTTCAACGTTGAAATAAACTTTAATACAATTATTGTATTAAAATATTATATTAAATTATTTCTGGATGACGGATTATGAAATTATGGTATTTCAAGTAAACTGCAAGCGGAATAGGTTTTTAAAGCCGCGTACATCGCTTTAATAAAATTTTTTGCAAATAGTTTGTACACTTGCAAAGTCTGGAATGTTTATCAACTGTATCCCGAAAACGTCATTCCGTGCCAGTAAATTGCAACGCAATTTGTAAATCATCTCAAAGCATTTTCTTCGAATAACTTTCTAATGTCACAACTGCAATTATACAAATTTGGAGCTCTCGGTAACCTTGCAATCAACCTGTGAACATTTTCATTTCTCCCCTTCAACTGTTCCAGTCACATAGCGTCCACTGTAACTTTTAACTTTGGGGTAAGGGGAACACATACTAACAACATACCTAAACATCCATACCTGAGGTGGGATTCGATTGATTGATCAGTAGTCCCGTACGTGTAGTGCATGTTTTTGATCAGGACTTGGCGGTGATCTTTCCCTACTGAATATCGATATCCTGTGTCGTCGACTACCGGGGTTTCTGCCGTCAAGTATATCTTACCAGCCGGGCACCGCCCCAGCCGGGACAAGCTCTAAGCCGCCGACCACTCTACCGGCGTATGTGGTACTGTAGTGCTTGTTAGTGTAAGTGTGTGTGTGTGTGTGTGTGTGTGTAAGAGATGAGCACAAGGGAGAGGAAAATCTCTGCAGTCTATAGGCACTTTTGCTACGTTCAGGTGTTCGTTCTGTCGTTGGCGAAATTCATGTATTAGAAAGGGTAAATCTCTGGAACCCTTCAAATATTATTGTGTGACATGCGCGTGCAGTCAAATTTCTCTAGATCGTAAGGCGTGGTCATATGCAGAAAGTAAATTCGCCCATTTCTTGGCACTAAGAATGAGAGGGAGATCAGGGTAGAAAAGGCAGACTCGCGTACAGTCCTAGGTCCCATTAATATTCGGCCACTCTTCATGTTCTTCCACTCATGCCATTCAGCTCGCGGAGTTCTTGCTCGCGTGCAGATTAACGACCATCCTCGTCATTTCGTGCAGGGACATTCAAATGCGAAAATTGGAGCTACACCACCCGCGGTGGCGTGTTGCAGTTGCCTGCGTCCCACACCCCTTTCACTATACCAGAGCCGCTGCGCCCGAGCATTTTTCTTTCCTTCTCGTTGAGTTGACTCGAAAAGCAGCAGGCCACACTATATGCCAGCAGATAGGAATTAGGCCAAGTCGCCTCAAACGGGATGCATGATTCAGCAGCCCTGATTAAGATCATGCGGTATGGTCATTCGAGCAGAGTTAATCATCCCATCGATCGACCATAAGAAGACCGGGAGATGCTCAGGGCATTAATTCATGTCACTGCAGAACTCCTGACCGGGAGGTTGTAGGGTTCCACTACCGACGTTGACAGGATTTTCGACACTAGCTAGGTCGAGTTCAATCGCTGTATGGAGGAGAATTCTCACGTCAGGCCTCTCTGATCGAATCTTCCGTGATTACTCCGATCAACACCAAGCGAGGGCCAGAGCAGTACCCTAACAAACGGGTCAAGGACCACGCGCAATCTTTTCTTCCCCTTCCTTTTTCTATCCTCACCCCTAATTTAAATTTATGCTAACATGCACTACACTACCTCACATGCTGGTAAACCTGTCGGGAGCTTAGTGCTTGCCCCTCGGGTGCGAGATTCCTGTTGGAAAGACCTGCAAGGCAAAGGTAGGTCGGCGCCGGATCTCGCCATACAGCGGGGAGAGATCACCACCAAACCCCGTGCAAAAACACGCAATACAAGACTAATGACCATGGCAGTTAACGCGCCCGGAATCTACCCTAATTAATCAATCGACCCTAATAAATATGATGAATGGGAAGTTGTTTATGTGTTGTTAGTTCTCCATGGAATAATTAGATTCACTATTTTGAGACAAGTTAAAACTTCATATGTAACTGATCATTATAATATGTTAGTTAGTCATTACGTAAAATGACTAACCGCCGCGCGACTCTAAGAATGTGATGGGGAACAGGTCAGAGCAGCTCTTTCGGACGGTTTTAGGGTTGTATCAGCAGCAAATTCTCTCCTTGACCCCCTGTAGTCTAACGGGCGGCCACGCCCTTTGGGACTCAGTGAAAAAGCCGTACGCTAACCGATATGCTACCGCTACCCGCTTAAGCCATTATGACTCCTAAGGCTACCTTTTACAGCGGGAAAAATCGGCGGCGCGGTCCACTGCACGGGCGGTCGCGAACGCGCAGCAGGCGCCGCGGGCCGTCGGGGCTTGTTTGCAGCGCCCGGCCCGTCCCCGCCCCACCCCGCCCCGACCGCTTGTACGCCGCCAACCGCAGCGTTAATCCCATCCCCGCTTCCCCATCCCCACCGCCTCCCCCCTTCCCGAGCACCCTTTACCCGCGCCATCGCCGCCGTCGCTCGCCCGACTACCTGTGTGATTCACTTACGCGCGCGCGCGGCAGCGCCCCCACCCCCGCGCCCCGCCCCCGCGCCCCGCCCCGCCACGCCCCGCCACGCCTCGCTCCGCTCCGCGCTCGCCACGCACCACGCTCCGCTGCGCCCAGCACGGACGTCAAGCGGGGCGGCGGGGGACTCCGCCCGCGCTCGCACAGTTGATTCGTGTGTTCCGGAGCTGTCGCGGGATTTCGCGCTTTCAAATGAAAAAAAGACCTGCAACAGTCGCGTGCGATCCGACGTTGCAACTCCGCCACGCGACGAACGAGACATCATCTTCGAGTTCTGAATTGAAATTGTCACACCCCTGGACAACATTATCGAGTGAAATGATGAAGGAGGTCGCAACAGTATACACCAGTTGCATGCAATCAGTTGAGACTCGCGTGCGACGTGACGAGCTATCGTCTTCGAGTCCGGAATCCAGACTACCATACCCAAGAACGACAGCACGTGTGAAAAGGGGGGAGGCGGTGACACTTGACGCCATACCGAGATCGAATGAGTCCTCCGATCCCACGGTCATCGTATAAGGGCTGGGAGGGCAGGGTTGCTCGCTCGTTCCCACAGTTGATTCGTGTGTTCCGGAGCTGTCGCGGGTTTTGCGCTTTCAAATGGAAAAAATCTGCTACAGTCGCGTGCGATCTGACGTTGCAACTCTGTCAAGCGACGTGACGTGTCATCTTTGAGTTGGAATCGAGACTGTCATACCTCACAACATTACGGAGAAAAATGATGAAGGAGGTCGCGACAGTACTCACCAGTTACCTGCGATCAGACGTTGAGACTCCGTCGTGCGACGTGACGAGCTATCGTCTTTGAGTTAGGGATGGAGACTGCCCAAGAACGACAGTAAGTGTGGAAAGGGGGGGAGGCGGTGACGGTTGCCGCCACACCGCGATCGACTTAAGTCATCCGATCCCACGGTCATCGTATAAGTGCTGGGAGGACAGCTTTGCCCTCTACTTTGCGCAGTTGATTTGTACTCCGGAGCTGACGCTGGATTTCGCGCTTTCAAAGAAAAACACTGGTGGTGGTACAAAATGACACAGACTTTCTCGCACTAGTTTCCTAATCTCTTTAGTCTAAGCTACCTATCTTCCCAGCCGCTACCTACGGGCGCCTAAAAGACAATTTTTTAAAACACTTTTTCAACATTTCGGTTTCCTAATAGAACAGAAATATGATTTTGTGACTGTTATAGATGAGTAAATCATGGTACTATATGCACATTTTCACCCTAAAACGTTGGAGATATTCTCAAGAAAATGACATTTGAACGTTTCTGAAAATACACAATTTTGATCTCATTTTCACAGAAAAGTTTTCAGTTTTCGAGAAATACCGTACAAAATTACGTAAGCACTTGTTCTAACAAATAAAATAATGAAAAAAAATCTACCATAATTTAAATATTAACAACGTGAGAGTTATTCTAAATATATTACATTGCGTTCAAAAAATCAAAAGAACACATCAACAACAAATGTACAACAACTTTGAAACTTCATGTAGAGTACCCCAAAAATTAAAAAGAAAATATCTATATCA
The DNA here is from genome assembly GCA_011170035.1 of Teleogryllus occipitalis. Lineage (NCBI taxonomy): Eukaryota > Metazoa > Arthropoda > Insecta > Orthoptera > Gryllidae > Teleogryllus > Teleogryllus occipitalis. The sequence continues at coordinate 27,848 of BLKR01006473.1, forward strand.
AATTCAAAGGGCAAATTGATTGAGAATATCAATTTTGCTGAAAATCCTGCTACGGGTGTTCACACACAGGGAGATGGACGGATGTATGAAGCGACGTTTTGCCGTAAATCAGCATGAAGGTCCCACAAAACGTACATTCTGACTTCACGTGTTAGAGGAAGTCATTTACTACATATAGAAACGAATTATTCAATTTGTTGGTGCGGAGGACATACATTCTAATTTTTTCTGCCAAAAAATGCCACTTTCGGCTGCATCTTTACTTGACTATCCTTATATTACAATTGCAGTATACGAGCAAGTAAAGTCAGTGACATATGCTGCTATTCAGCATTGTAACATGTTGGTACCGGTAGCGGTAGCTCAGTGCATCAACTGATGTCACTGCAGCGCCTCTAATCGGGAGGTCCTAGGTTCGAGTCCTGACGGCGGCAGGTTTTTCGACACTAGCTTTTCAGCTAGGTCGAATTCAGCTGCTCTCTGAAGGAGAATTCTAGCGGCCGGCTGCTCTGATCGGTAGTTTTCCGTGGTTTCTCCGATCAACACCAGGCGAATGCCGGAGCAGTACCCTACCAAACGGGCCACGGACCGCGCGCGATCTGTCCTTCCTCTTCCTTGTCCTATCCTCTCCCTTTACACACACACTTACACTAACATGCACTACACTACCACATATTCCGGGAGACCGATCGGGAGCTTAGAGCTTGTTCCAGCTGGGGCGGTGCCCAGCTGGTGGGAAGAGTCTTGGTTAGGGGGAAACCCCACTAGCCGACGGTAGGTCGGTGCCGGATCTCGCCATCCAGCGGGGAAAGATTACCGCCATCTCACGAGAAAAAACATGCACTACACTAACGGGACTAATGACCGAAGCAGTTGACGCGCCCAGAAATACGAAAAATCAATCAATCAATCAATTAATCAATCAGTAACTTGTATCAGGTTTGCGTCTGTATGGAGGTGGAGGCCAAATCTCGGAACGAAGTAGCTGAAGGAAAAAGTAAGGCACGGGGCTTGGGTTTACGTTATCTGGTGAAACGGACGCGCGTGTGTGTACTTCGGCGCCTCCAAAAGGCAGCGGAAGAGTCCCATGGCGCGTGTTTTGGGTCTGTCACGGTGTTTTGCGCCTTCAAACAAAAAAGGGCGACTGTCGCGCCGCAGCTGCGACGCCGTGCATGAAAAGCATAGCGGTCCTTTGGTTCGCGACCGCGACTGTCACACCTCGGAACAGCGGTGCAGGAAACCGGGAGGAAGAAGGATTCGGTTTGCGAGAGATGTGACGCCGGGCAAGAAAACAGGGAGGAAGAAGGATTCGGTTTGCGCGAGATGTGACGCCAGGCAAGGAAACAGGGAGGATGAAGGATTTGGTTTGCGAGAGATGTGACGCCGGGTAAGAAAACAGGGAGGAAGAAGGATTCGGTTTGCGCGAGATGTGACGCCAGGCAAGAAAATAGAGAGGAAGAACGATTCGGTTTGCGAGAGATGTGACGCCGGGCAAGAAAACAGGGAGGAAGAAGTATTTGGTTTGTAAGAGATGTGACGCCAGGCAAGGAAACAGGGAGGAAGAACGATTCGATTTGCGCAAGATGTGACGCCGGGCAAGGAAACAGGGAGGAAGAACGATTCGGTTTGCGACAGATGTGACGCCGGGCAAGAAAACAGGGAGGAAGAAGTATTTGGTTTGTAAGAGATGTGACGCCAGGCAAGGAAACAGGGAGGAAGAACGATTCGATTTGCGCAAGATGTGACGCCGGGCAAGGAAACAGGGAGGAAGAACGATTCGGTTTGCGACAGATGTGACGCCGGGCAAGAAAACAGGGAGGAAGAAGTATTTGGTTTGTAAGAGATGTGACGCCAGGCAAGGAAACAGGGAGGAAGAACGATTCGATCTGCGCAAGATGTGACGCCGGGCAAGGAAACAGGGAGGAAGAACGATTCGGTTTGCGACAGATGTGACGCCGGGCAAGAAAACAGGGAGGAAGAAGTATTTGGTTTGTAACAGATGTGACGCCGGGTAAGAAAACAGGGAGGAAGAAGGATTCGGTTTGCGCGAGATGTGACGCCAGGCAAGGAAACAGGGAGGATGAAGGATTTGGTTTGCGAGAGATGTGACGCCGGGCAAGAAAACAGGGAGGAAGAAGTATTTGGTTTGTAACAGATGTGACGCCGGGTAAGAAAACAGGGAGGAAGAAGGATTCGGTTTGCGCGAGATGTGACGCCAGGCAAGAAAATAGAGAGGAAGAACGATTCGGTTTGCGAGAGATGTGACGCCGAGCAAGAAAACAGGGAGGAAGAAGTATTTGGTTTGTAAGAGATGTGACGCCAGGCAAGGAAACAGGGAGGAAGAACGATTCGGTTTGCGCAAGATGTGACGCCGGGCAAGGAAACAGGGAGGAAGAACGATTCGGTTTGCGACAGATGTGACGCCGGGCAAGGAAACAGGGAGGAAGAAGGATTCGGGTTGCGAGAGATGTGACGCCGGGCAAGAAAACAGGGAGGAAGAAGTATTTGGTTTGTGAGAGATGTGACGCCGTGTAAGAAAACGGAGTATGAAGGATTCGGTTTGCGAGAGATGTGACGCCGGGGAATAAAACAGGGAGGAAGAAGTATTTGGTTTGTAAAAGATGTGACGCCAGGCAAGGAAACAGAGAGGAAGAAGGATTCGGTTTGCGCGAGATGTGACGCCGAGCAAGGAGGATCCGGTTTGCGCGACGGTGGCGTACACGGAGAAGATAGTGTGCGGAGGGCTGGCTTCCCCACCTGTTTGCAACGTGGGTTCGTGAGTACACAGCTTTGGATTTCGCTGCACCATCAAACAAAAACCTGCGACAGTCGCAGGTAATCCAACGCTGCGATTCTGCGGTCTGACCCGACGCTCTGTCGTCTAGGGCACGGGACTGCGACCGCCACACCCAGGCGCCGTGCCAAGAAAGGAAAACAGGTGGGGCGTCAGCGCGCTCCACATACGACATCCGCGTACATGGTCACCATTGGGACCGGGAGCGGTAGCTCAGTGCATCAACTGATGTCACTGCAGCGCCTCTGACCGGGAGGTCCTAGGTTACAGTCCCCACGGCGGCGACCTAGCTTTTCAGCTAGGTCGAATTTAGTCGCTGTCTGGAGGAGAATTCTAGCGGTCGGCTGCTCTGATCGGTAGTTTTCCGTGGTTAATCCCATCAACACCAGGCGAATGCCGGAGCAGTACCCTACCAAACTGGCCACGGACCGCGCGCGATCTGTGCTTCCTCTTCCTTGTCCTATCCTCTCCCCTTACACACACACTTACACATGCACTACACTATCACATATTCCGGGAGACCGGTCGGGAGCTTAGAGCTTGTCCCGGTTGGGACGGTGCGCCGTTGGTGGGAGAGTTCTGGTTAGGGGGAAACCCCACTAGCCGACGGTAGGTCGGTGCCGGATCTCGCCATCCAGTGGGGGAAGATCACCGCCATCTCCCGGGGGAAACATGCACTACACTAACGGGACTATTGACCAAAGCAGTTGACGCGCCTGGAAACACGAAAGAATCATTCATTCAATGAATCAGTCACAATTTGGAACCTATGGCGCGCTCGCACTCTGACAGTTCATTTCTGTTCCCAAACTATCATTTAAATTTCTCACCTTCTAATAAAAAAACTAAAACAGTCGAATACGACATACGACATTGCGACTCGGTTGACCGACACAAAGTGCAATTGCTCTAGGTTTCGGGATTGTGACTGCTACTCCCCTGTGCCGTGCCAAGGAAAGATTAGTGCTCCTAAAAAAGCAACTACATTCTCTACCGTTTTTCGATTTTCATGCAAAATTACGCGAAAAGTACTCATATTGTAGAAAAGTTGTACATGACCTTGTTTTCAAAATCTATTTTTATTCAATAGATTTCATTAAGAAAAAAATGTTTATCTTAATAATTGAAGTTGTAGGAAGACACTGAAAATATTTTGAACTTTTGAAATTTTCTGAGTATTAGGGTTTTCAATAAACACGAGTCCTGCACCATTCTATTAAACATTCTGCTCACTATCCAATAACAAAGTTTAATAAAAAACGATGGAGCCATTTTTATGAAAATTTGGAAAATGTCGCAGGGTTTTATGTAAAGTACTCCCAAAAATTAGAATGTCGGTTTTAATTTCAAGGGGATGCGATATGACAGATTGACAGACGAACAGATTGAGAGAAAGACAGATTGAGAGAAAGACAGATTGACAGAAAGACAGATTGAGAGACAGACAGATTGAGAGACAGACAGATTGAGAGACAGACAGATGGACAGAAAGACAAATTGACAGAAAGACAGATTGACAGACGGACAGATTGACAGACGGACAGATTGACAGACGGACAGATTGACAGACGGACAGATTGACAGACGGACAGATTGACAGACGGACAGACGGACAGAGAGACAGATGGACGCTTTGTTGCTCTAGGTTTCGAGATTGCGATCGCCTCGACCCGGAACTACGACCCCGTGCAAAGAAGAGGAAGCAAGTGATTACGGTTTGGGCGACACCGCTCTTCATTTACGACCCGCGCACGTACTGTCGTCACAGGTGGGAACCAATTACCCCTCGTTCTCGGGGTGTTGATTAGTGCGTTCTGAGGTTATCGTAGATTTTTGACGTCTTCAAAGAAAAATAATGCTATGGTTGAAAGAGAATATGATTCCAATGAGAGTGTGGTTAACAGGTGGATGTAGAGAAAGACGATGTTGTCGCTTCCTACGCTGTCTGTACGCGCTTATAATACAGCTAACACGACACGATACGCGAATATCATTAACAATAAAACTATGTCCTTACGGCACTTGTAATATCTAATCACATAAGTCATTTTATCACAATGAAACTCACTTGCAATATTTGTAAAGGCGCTCGCTGCGACATGTGATACTTTTATTGTTATATGATGACACAACAATGTGCAAATGCTTCTGATTCTGTTGCTTAGCTTACAGCACTGACTTTACGACATATCCATGAACTGTCAACTACTTTCTAACATTACTCGCCGTATACAGTCTCATCAGGGACTCCCAGAGAAAACCAGGGGCCTGGAGCAGTTGATCCACGGGAGCCCCACATTGCAATAAAAAATTCCCTCTCCCGAATTCGTAAACAGAATTCATTTCTCCATGCATCAGAAAGAACTTATGGAACTTTTCTGACAGTTAAGTGGAAGAAATAGTTTATCAATTAGTTATAGGGAGCGATTTTTTTTGTATTTCTGAGTTCAAGAATCTTCTTGAATAAATAATTATTACTCGGCCACCGAGCAACACTTATCACACATAATGAAAGCACCACCTATTAGTTGCCAAACAAGCATCGATTAGAGTAAGAGTTATGCTCAAGCATCACAAAGTTCTTTGTTTCCCCAAAACGAAAATGCTACAGTAATAGACTCACCCAACCTTTCACCCATTGACTTTATTCAAGCTCTATCAAAGAACATACACCCGTTACATGGTTCTTTAAATTATTATGTAAGAACTCTTTAAAAGTGTATTTTTAGGGTATGGTATCACCAGTGGAAAGCTTCAACATCCAAACTTCATGTTGTACGAAAATCTGTAACAGACTCTAATATTCCAAACATTACATTAAGAAGACAAGAACTAGTGATTATTACAAAATTAAAAATTGTCCCGTCTTCCCTCACCCACTCCCATCTAATAAAAAAACTGATTCAGCCTCTGTCCAAAATGTGGAAGAATGTTATCAACATTTCCCATTATACTTGAATGTTTAAGCCTTCAAAATCTAAGAATCTCTCTTTGCATAAAAAACGACATTTATGAATTATTTAATTTAATTAAAGGTTGCACGACCATTTTAAGTTGTCTTAATATTGCTGGTCTTGAAAATTTGATGTGAATTATTGTAAATTTACTGTACCTCTGTATTGTACTATCTTACTGTTACTGTATTTTTGTTTATTCTTATTTATAAAATGTATCTGGTATAAATCAATAGGGGCCGCCATGACCTTAGATGTTTCTAAAGCAATCTAAAATAAACAAAAAAAATAATTTCCGGCGTTAAATTTGGATAAAAGATGAATACACTTTTTATTTCTTTTTAATGCAAAAATCTGAGCCCCAATTAAGTCGGGGTGTGGAGCAAGTCGCCCTAGTTTTCTGGTCGCCTGTGAGTCTCATGCGCACACATGTTGCGACTGTGTCGCGCGTCGCCAAGCGCGGTCGCCTCGCCTTTGAGCCCGCGACCGCCGCGTCCCGGAACGACTGCCCCGCCACGGCCCCGCGCGGGAAAAGAACGCCTGTTGGGTTTGCGCGCCACCGCGCTCCACTTGCACGCGAGCGCTGCCAGCGAGCAGCCGTGAAATAGGGAGTGGCGCGGAGTTGGGGGCGAGAGAAAGAGTGCAGCCTGGTTAGCAAGGAAATGCAGAAGAAAAGCGGGAAGGTCTTCCGGACGAGATCAATGTTTGGGATGAGCCGCAAAGAAACGATGAAATTTTTGCGAGGGAAGGCAATATTAAATCTCGTGAAGTTCGATGGATATGGGGAAAAGAAGGGGTATGATGTTAATAAATGAGACGATGTTTGGTAGGATATCAGAGAGAAGGTGCAAGGTGGGATAATGAAAATTTATGAGAAGTTTTTTATAACCTCGCAGACAATTAGTAAATAGGAAAACATTGAATGTGCGGGAGACAAGTGGGAGACGATTACAAGAATGGTAGTGACCTCGTCTGAGGTGGTTTGTTGGGGCAATGACGAACTGTACGTAGTATTTGCAGTGGTGCTTTTCAGAATCAACAAAGTGACAGGTTGGAGAATACACGAGGGATAAAGTGAAGTAGAGAGCCACAGGTTTCAGGAGAGTGTCAAAAAGTTCAAGTAAGTCTGTCATACAAATGATCTTGGCTAACTCGGTGACACCCCGTAGAAGGCCGTGGTGCCGACGTTTCGACTCTCTTGTCGCAGTCTTCTTCAGGGCTGGTCGCCGACCGCCCTCAGAGTTCAAAGAATTCAAAGAAAGACGGATCGAAAGAAGCACAGTAACAGAGAATCATTGCTAACGGCCCCGAAAAAACTCCGGAGAAAAAGGCTGATAAACGGTGACAAGACAGAACGGATGGGTCGGAAAAGGAAGTAGAGTAACTTAAAATAAATGAGATCGGCGTTATATGAAACATGACAGGAGACAAAGTTAGTAAAAATCAAAATAGAATTGAAAGGAAAACAAGCTCAGAAAATGAAAAAGAATCAACGAGAATTTCATGTGAGAGTCGTGTCAGAAGAGCGCCGAAAAATCTCAGAGCAAGGAATTTCCATTGATGAAGGTGTGTCATGTGGTGACGTAGATGAAATAAAAGCGAGACTGGCAAAAAGGATTATGAAGTAAACATTAAAATAAAGAACACGGGAAATTTAAATTTAAAAAAATTACAAAACGATCTGGATGATTCCCATCGGCAAACCCCTAATAAAAGTTAACCATACTCGTGTGATTCAGAGCACAAGGGGTATAAGTGCATTTTTGAAAAATTTTGAGTTCGACCGAGTGTACAGAAAAACTTCATTTCGTGAACAAATGGTATTAAAATTGCTCAAAAACTTGCCGCGTTCTAGCGGTGGAAATTAGAGTTTTCTGTAGTCGCTCAACTTTGAACTCGATTTTCTCAATACCACATTTAGAACACTTATTATATTCCTTTAACTCTAAGACCCTGATTTGACAAAACGCAAAGGCGGAGGTAAGAACAAAGACAAAAAAGCGAATGTAATGTAACATAAATGGACGGGATAAATGTGAGTAGGATGACACGAAGAAGAGACATGCGAGGCCTTAAATAACTAAAACCAAAACTAAAGTAACAACTTGTCCGCACATACGAGAAGAACAAACAGAGTGCCTCTATGAACTATTTTAAGTGTAGCGTTGACAGAGGCTATGAAAAAATAAATAACAAAGTCGACTCAGCATGAAAAACCAGCAGATGGGATAAGGAAGCATGCATTGTCAAGCAAAATAACTTTGACCGGGAGGTCCTAGGTTCGAGTCCTGACGGCGGCAGGATTTTCGACACTAGCTTTTCAGCTAGGTCGAATTCAGTCGCTGTCTGGAGGAGAATTCAAGCGGCCGGCTGCTCTGATCGGTAGTTTTCCGTGGTTTCTCCGATCAACACCAGGCGAATGCCGGAGCAGTACCCTACCAAACGGGCCACGGACCGCGGACGATCTTTCCTTCCCCTTCCTTGTCCTATCCTCTCCCCTTACACACTCACTTACACTAACATGCACTACACTAGCACATATCACGGGAGACCGGTCGGGAGCTTAGAACTTGGCCCGGCTGGGGCGGTGCCCCGCTGGTGGGAGAGTCCTGGTTAGGGGGAAACCCCACTAGCCGACGGTAGGTCGGTGCCGGATCTCGCCATCCAGCGATGGAAAAATCACCGCCATCTCCCGAGAAAAAAACATGCACTACACTAACGGGACTAATGATCGAAGCAGTTGACGCGCCCGGAAACACGAACAAATCAATCAAGCAAAATAAACGTGATACAATTACAGAAAATAAGACGGAAAAGGCGATGAGATAATAGCTGCGGAAAGAAGCAGAAAGAACCCGAGTCCGCGCGCCGAACCGCAAAAAGGCCGACGGGAAGAAAGCGAGCGCGCGTGGTGACGGCGCGGAACGTCACCGGCGGCGACGTCAGGCGCGAGGCAGCCGGCGCGCGGAAGTCCCGCTCAAAGCAAAGTTGACTCGAAGCACTGCATTATTCCGGAGCTTGGGCGAGTGTAAAATTATGCAAGGGAAAGCGCGTCTTTTACAGGGACCTTCCGCTTTTCGCGGGGGGTCATATATCCGAAACGCGCGATATTTCACCTCCGAGGATGGGGAAGGTAATACATTTCGCCCGCGTCCGCCCGGGCCGGCGCGGCGCGGCGCGGCGGCGCGAGACGCGGGGTGGGGGCGGCGGGGAGGGGAGGGGGAATGGAGGGGGGAGGGGGTGTGGCAGCCGTTTCGGGATGGGATGGACGTTGTGCGGCTGTCCGTCGGATGCATGTAATGGAGCGGGCTGATCGTACGGCGGCAGCGGCTGGGACCGGCGGACGAGAAAGCTGAGAAACGAGCTGGAAAAGCAAATGACTAAAGGATGCTGATGATTTGGTGGATAAGTAATATATAAAATGTAATTAAAAATTCTCAATTATTGTTCCGTTTTTTTCTTTTTTAACTAGTAAAGGATTTTAAAGAACTTCCAACAAAATTTACAATTTTTTTTTGGTTTAATCTGCGTAGTGAACTCCCAACAGTCTTTCGTTCAGTGTATACATTAGACTAATTTATAATATACATAAATGCAAATAAGAAACGGCAAGTGAAGGATTCAATGGGATATTGAATAGTTCATGTAATGCAAATGTGAAACCGCTCTTGGCTCCACAAGCGGTTCATCAAAACGGAGAGATAGGATTGTAGCTAGAACAGGAATGGATGACCATCTTTTGTGACTTTGAGGTTGCTAGTTTTGCTTTTAACGGAATGTGTAGCTCTACTCTATCATGTGACATTGAAAGTTTAGAAAAGAATGACTTCAATACGTATTTAAATGAAAACTACGGCACAAAGTGCAATGAGCTGTGCAGAATGCTGTAAATTAAACAAGAAATAGAAAATTCTGTATGCATTAACTAATACACCACCTTTGTATGTTTGGTTAACCAAGTGTAATGGAGCTGGAAGTAAATTCAAAAATTCATTATTCTTTAGTCGGAAAGATATTATGATTTTTCCTCAAGTATTTTATTGAAAATAAAATATGTAAATGGTAATTAGAAAGTAACATATTTAGAGAAAAGAACTGAAATGGCAACAAGATGCGTTCATTTCTGTACGGACTTTGGCTGTTCACTGGGATGGATGCAAAAATGAAGTGAGTCAATGAGGTGATGTGCAGACAGAGGGAAAGACCGAGTTTGAAACCAAATCAGCGAGGTGATATTGTGCATGGCAAACGACTTGGTGAATTGGTGGGAAAATATTTAATACAGTATCACAAAGAACAAAACCCAAGTCGCTGTTGCTTGCATATTTTCTACCTCATGTTTATCTATTTTCTACCTCATGTTTTCTTTCCCAAATGCCACTTGTTTCGAAGTGAATGTTAATTCACAATAGACGTTGGATTCTGCTTTAGATTGAAATTATAATTTAAGAAATTGTTTAATACTGAATGGAAAATAGATGAATTGAAATATTTAATTTCACAAAATAGACACCATGTCGATCGTAGGGAATGAAATGTTGCTATTAAATCAGTTGACAAATACAGTAAAATAACATTTAAGTTTCATTACTCATACTCTCAAGATTATGTCGTATATTGGTGCGGTGAGATCGTGTTTTGAGTATATCTGTGGGTAGTAATTTCATGTCAGCATAAAAATAAAAAAATAAAGAAACACACGGATCGCGTACACCTAAGGAGACTGAACCAGGCAACATGAATGTCGCATAAGAACAAAAGCTTGGCAGAAATCGCGATCTGAAATGGAAGTCGGGTTGACCGAGAGAGATTCACCGACAAGGAATGAAATGGTGCAACTAGAAAGTGCAAGAAGTAGCCAGGGTGGCTGTCAGGAGAAGGTGCAAACGGAGGGCTACAGCGGTTTGGGACGAAGTGGACCGGGCGTAGCCTATTCTTCTATTTCTTTTCCTTTCTTTCTCTCACTCTTTCTCTCTCCCTCATCTCATCACATTCCCATTTTCTCTCTTTCTTTCACTCTCTCTATCTCTTTCACTCTCTCTCTCTATCTCTTTCACTCTCTCTCTCTATCTCTTTCACTCTCTCTCTCTATCTCTTTCACTCTCTCTCTATCTCTTTCACTCTCTCTCTATCTCTTTCACTCCCTCTATCTCTTTCACTCTCTCTATCTCTTTCACTCTCTCTATCTCTTTCACTCTCTCCTTCTCTTTTACTTTCTCTATCTCTTTCACTCTCACTTTCTCTTTCACTTTCTCTATCTCTTTTACTTTCTCTATCTCTTTCACTCTCACTTTCTCTTTCTCTATCTCTTTCACTCTCTCTATCTCTTTCACTCTCTCTTTCTCTCTCTCTTTCTCTCTCTCTCTCTCTCTCTCTCTCTCTCTCTCTCTCTCTCTCTCGTGCTGTCGAGGTCCAAGTCACAAGATAAGAAATTCAGAATAGAGCGTCAACAGGGGACGACGAGACGAGAGGACGAGGCGGGTCAAGACCATTCGGGATGGGACGTACACGACAGTTGGACGACAACGGCCAGTCTCCGTCTCTCAGCGTGCAGCAGCGGCGGAGGTCGTCGTCGGGAGGCAGAAGGGGCGGGACGGAACGACGGCGCGGGATGTGACGAGGTGAGTCGAGACGGAATGGGACGGACACATCGAGCCCGACGGCCGCCTACTCTCTCTTCCGCTCTCTCCCTCTCCCTCTCTCCCCCACCCTCCCTCGGCGAGGTCGCGACACGCGCGTCGTGCGCTTGAAGGATAGGACCGTTTAATAACGCGGGAGGAGAAATTCTAGCGCGGGCCCGGGGAAACCACACGTCGGCGCGCATATTTCATCGCGCCGCGCGCTCTTTTGTTTCGCATTTCTGCTCCGCGTCCCCTCCCCCTCGACATCACCCCCTCCGCCCCGCCCCGCTGCGCCGCGTCCCGCCCCGCAGCCGACCGCCCGTTGCGAGCGCTTCCCCGCTGCGCAAGATGGCGCCACGCGGGCGAGCCCGCGGGGGCGGGGTTCGTGTCCTGCCGCCACCACCGGCGCTGCCTCTCGCCCGTTACGGTCCGAGTAAAGCAGACCGTGCGGAAGACTGCTCCCAGTTCTGCCTATCTCATGGAAGTCTTCTCTCGGCTGCGGAGCTGGCCTGTTTACATGAATCTCAAGCAGGTCACTGCGTTCAATTAACTGGATATTGGTTATTCGACAGAAATGTAGTTATTTTGATTAATAATGAATAGTTTAATTTATATTCGGCATCAATTTGTCTTTTTTTCGCTTTCCGAAGACGCGTGACGTCAGAATGTAAAAAAAAGAAGAAGAAACTTGGCAGTCCGCAGGAGGGGTAAAATATTTTCAATTCCTTTGAGTAATAAGAAATAGAAGCTGAGAAAGTTGGGACAGAATGATATTTTCCCGGTGTCTCGTTGCAGCGCCGCGACGAAAGACGGAGAGAAAGACTTAACTTGAGAAGTCCAATTTGAAATTCATGGACCGGGCGAGTTATTTCAATTATACTGAGAGTTGCCGGCGGGCGCGGTGGCGGCGGCGGTGGGCGAGCGCGAAGGAGGCGAGGGAGGGGGCGGGGGGGCGCAGGAGAGGGGAATGAGGGGAGGGGCAGAGTTCTGAGGAGGAGCCTGAACATGCACCCCTTTGTCCCGCTCATTTGCTTAGGCACCGCGAACGAGATATCTCGCAAAATACCGCCAGCCTCGCTGCGTCCCCTCCCCGCTGCCCCTCTCCCCCCGCCCGTCTTCGCCCCAGCGTGGGCGGCGCGGTCGGGAGGTGCGGCAAACCGCGCCTACGAGCTGGGGATTGCTTACTAACTTCTAAGATTCAATTTGTCAAATTTAAGCCTCATTCAAGAATGTAACAGGCGCCGGGCGCGAACGGGGCCACGGGAGGGGGCGGGACGGGGCGGGGAGCGGGGCGGGGAGGCGGGCGACTGCGCCAAGTTCCAGGGAGGGGCGGGCGTGTGGGGATGAGCGTCGGTGCGGGGGTGGGCGGGTCGTGGAGGTTGGCGAAGCGGCGAGTTGAGGTGCTGAGGGATACACAGGGTGAAAGTGCGACGCCTTCGGAAATGTGACTGGGGGTGGGTGAGATGTACAACTAGAGCAATGCATACAAAGCCTCGTTGAGAGTGTACGAAGTGGCAGCGAATAGAATGACGGAGATGGGAAATTTTGGGTTTATTGACTAACTTGAAAAGCATGAGATCAGGAATTACAAAGAGCTGTGTGTTTGCAGGAATACGATTAGAGAGAATATGGCCTACGCATGAAGAAATTCAGCGTAGTTTGAATGATTTAGGGAGAAGTACGGGCTGATGATTGCAACCAAAAAATCTATAAAAGGTGCTTATCAACACTTTTATTAGTATAGAAGCCGTGACTATTGCTTTAGCCGCGCAACGGAGATATCAAATGTCTTAAAACGCAGAACGTGGAACACGTTAAATATTGAAAAATTCCCCAAGGACCATTGATGCAAAATTGGATTGACTTGCCGAAGAAGCACATTACAGCGGATTCAAGGAAGAGTTATCGGCATTACGAGAAGTGAGATACTAATACAAGATTCCCTTGCTACATCAAATGCAAAAGTAATGAACGTTCTTAGGGCTGAAATACCAAACGGAAGAAACGTGATAATTGAAAAGTTCCATGGATCAAGGAAAACATGAAAAAGATGAATCAGGTAAACCAAGCCGAGAAAAAGGAACGGAAATGACAGGGCTGAGAATGTAAGGAAGGTAAAGAAGGTTAGTCACCGGAATAATTGGTGCTGCTGCAAAATCAATTGCGAGATTATAATCACCTTGAAGTGCAAATATACAAGAAAATGAATCAATTTAGCCATTATAATAGATTCTCTAAAGTGAATCAATAAAATAGGCTCATTAGAGTCAACTAGTATTAGACTCAATAGAACAATTTTGAATATATGTTTTGAACGGAACTTTGAATTTTATGTTGAACAGTTCTCATGTAAATAGAATGATTTCCAAATGTAAATAGTAAGAGGGTGGTAACATATTTGAATGCAAGATCACCCACTCAATAACATTGGTTCGGTGCGTCGTTATCCATATTAACCTCTGAAAAGTTTAGACCAACGATGTCGAATAATATTTAAAATTTGAATTATTTTAACGAAGTAGTATTAATATTTCCAGTTGCAATATTATATTTGTATAGGAGAGCCGTAAAATGTAGTTAGTGTTATTATGGTTATCACTGTCGATATTATTATTATTATTATTATTATTATTATTATTATTATTATTATTATTATTAAAGAAAGTAGTTTATAGCTATTTGTATTAATATTTTTAATTGTAAAGTTTGTTAATTGTAGTATTCTCACACTAGGTTGCATTAGTCTACCTGCAGAAATAATAAATATCAATCTAAATAACTGGATTCAAGGAGATCAGGGTGCACATATGATTTTTAAGAGTCGGCTACTTAAATCCTCTTTTCCTTGATTTACCCCATCAAGTGCAAGCGCAATACGAAAGAGTACAACAGGTAATAGACAGAGCGCGGTTCTTTTTTCCCCAATCTTATTTCATTCTCTTCCTTATGGTCCAGAAATGGACAAACCTTCATTGAAGATTCAAATAAGACACCACTCTTCGATCTAGATAAACTGCATTATCTCCGAGATATGGACAGTGTTAACCGCAATAAGGTAAGAGAAATATTGTTATGAATAATTACTAAATTCTCATTCATTATCACATCGTTGTCAAATGTACATGACAACGACTTCCGTAAAACAATAATTCGTTTTACATAGGTCTGTGCTGCGTGGGGCGAAACGGCATGGCGTGAAGTGGCGACAGTTGACGGGCGTTGCGGGGCGACGTGGGGCGGGGTGCGGTGGCGTGGGGCAGTGTATCGTGGGGAGGGGGTGGGGTGGAGCGGCGTGGTGAGTGGAGGCGTGCAGAGGGGCGCCGTGTTGCGGGGTGAGGTGGCTTGGAGTGGAGTATCGTGGGGTGGAGTGAGATGGCGTGCGGCAGCATATGGTGGGTCGGGGTGAGGCAACGTATTGTGATGTGGGGTGAGGCTGCATGGGATGGAGTGGCGTGGATTGATTGATTTATTGATTCATTTTTTCGTATTTCCGGACGCGTCAACTGCTTCGGTCATTAGTCCCGTGGGTGTAATGCATGTTCGTTTTTCTCGGAAGATGGCGGTGATCTTCCCCCGCCGGATAGCGAGATCCGGCGCCGACCTACCGTCGAAAGTGGGGTTTCCCCCTAACCAAGACTCTCCCACCAGCGGGGCACTGCCCCAGACGGGACAAGCTCTAAGCTCCCGACCGGTCTCCCGGAATATGTGGAAGTGTAGTGCATGTTAGTGTAGGTGTGTGTGTGTGTGTGTGTGTGAGGGAACAGGATAGGACAAGGAAGAGGAAGGAAAGATCGCGCGCGGTCCGTGGCCCGTTTGGTAGGATACTGCTCCGGCATTCGCCTGGTGTTGATCGAAGAGACCACGGAAAACTACCGACGAGAAGAGCCGGCCGCTAGAATTTTCCTCCAGACAGCGACTGAATTCGATCTAGCTGGAAAGCTAGTGTCGAATGTCCTGCCGCCGTCAGGGCTCGAACCTAGGACCTCCCGGTCAGAGGCGCTGCAGTGACATCAGTTGATGCACTGAGCTACCGCTCCCGGTGAGGGGCGTGGAGTGGAGTGGAATGGCCAGGGGAGGGGGTGGCGTATCTTTAGGCGGGGTGGTGTAGCGTGGGACGGGGGTGGTGTATCGTGAGGTGGGGAGTCGTAGTCGCGGTGTTGAGTCGGCCCAGCGCGGCGGGGAAGGGGCGTGGTGATGGGCGGTGGGTGGAAGGTGGAGGGGGACCCGCGAGAGGGAAAGTGAGTGGGCGGTGAACGCTGGGCCGCGGGCGTCTGTGACGCGACGGTCTTCGCCGGAGTTGGCGGAGAGTTTCCCTTTCATAATCGATGCTGCGGGCTCCACGCGCATTTTTATGCGAATATAAAACCGCGGATGCCGCCCGGTTTATCAGTCTCGGGACTTCCAGAATCACGCCTTCGCTTCAGAGAACTGACGCTGCCTCATGACGAGAAAGTTTCCTGAGAATTCGTGCTCAAAATTGGAGACTTCACTTCTTTCAATAGAAATGAAATATACTCTCCCATCGTTGTGTTAATAATCACAAACTTACACACAACTCTCAGGCCCTGTTCCCAAAAGTTTGTTCTTCAATCGTCCTTCAGCATTAATTTGCTAAATTATGCATTCGCAGGTAACAGGTTTGTAGCATCCAACTGCTAAAGCACGGCTTTAATCTAGAACACTTATGTACCTAAACGGGTAATCGACGGCCAGACATTTATTTCCAAAATATGTTTATGTCATGCAACTGCCATGATTTGAAGGAAAATTGAATGATATAGGTAAAATCATTTGCGTATGTTAATTGATACGAGATAGATGAGCAAACTCCATCAATATTGAGAGTTACAGAACGTCCAGATTGTTAATTCTGTGAAATGAAAATGACGTTACCTCCAGCATGAATATGATAACAATGATGTAGGATACGATAACATCCCGCAGTTCCTGTGTTTAGTGATGAACGTTTGCCTAGGTAGCTAGAACAGTCATGAGATCGATGTTTTTCCCTTTGGAATGATCAGTATTAAATAATATTTGAAACAATACAAATATATCGCTCATAATCGTACATTATTGGTTAATTTATTTTAAGCTATTGACCCTAGCAATATCGTTACATGGATTATCAACGCCAGGGACTCCTGGAACCGCCGGCAAATGTTTGATTTTATCGATGTTTCTACCGGCATTGAAAAAAAATGTAATTTCATATAACTCACAATATTCATGTGCATTCAGTTAAGCACAAAATACTGTACTTTCTCACTCAGAAATTGAAAATATCTAATTTTGTAGCATCAATATTTGTATTTAATGATTAATCATATTTCAGTTTCATGTCAAAACTAGCGACACTACAACAATAGTAAGTTTTTTCATACTGCTTTATTTGTAAATTTTACCATTTTCAAGCATTTAAAGAATTTGGCGAATATTATACCAGAGACATATTTAGGCTTTCTTCCTCCATACGAGTGAAAAATTTCAAGAAAAACATTGAAACCGTTTTTGGGAAAAAAATACTTACGGTAGCTGTCTTCCTGAGAAAAATATATCTAGAATTTTGGATTTATGTTGTTTTCCCTTGTACATTTGATTTCTTTAAACTTTTAGAGATCAAATAATTACATTTTTTGATTTGTTTAAAAATTGGCAAAAATGCAGATTTTTACTTCAAACATTCTTCAAAGTTCTACAACAAAGTGATATATTTTGATAATTGAAAAACACGAAATTTCACGATTTTTCATCATTCTCAGGTAGACAGCTACCTTAAAGCCAAACTGATGCAAAAGCTATTGTTTTTTTTAAATTGCACATTACCTTATTTAAAGATCTGTTTTTACTGTAGATTTCATGAAAGAAAAATCTCTACCTAAATATTGTACTTTGGAATGTTAAGTTTTTCAATTTTCGAAAATACGGAGTCAACCGAAAGTGAGACCTGTGCCATCTTTGTAAGCGTTAATGAGTTCTCATTTAAGGCGTTCTCTTATCCAGAACAAATGGTAAAGAAATTATTAGGAGCCGTAAACGCCACCAGTGTGAACCCATGTATCAGGTTTATAAAATATTAATCGTGGAAAACATCCGCTGCATAATTTACAGTTTGTTTAATTACAAATACAGAAGTATGAAACAACTGAGTTATTGTTCAATAAAAATGTTTACGGTTTGATTTAGGGTTTAAAAATGTTCGCATTTTTTGAACGAAAAAAAAATATAACCGATAATAAATTCTCATCCCATAGTAATATGACACTTCTGTATATCGTTGTGAATGCATAACTTATACACAGAAAGGATAATTATGTTGCCTATTTCATTTCTAAGTACTTTAGTCTACTTTTAAGTAATACTAGATGAGATTAATGAAAAATTAGTCACGTTTGATGTTTCCTAAATTATCAAGAAGCGAGCACAAATGTGTTAACCGATTCCGCAGAGGTTACCGGATTTCGATATCCGGCTATGCTCATTAGGTTTATTCACCCCAATGAGCTATCTACTGTACACTCACTTCAACAACTCCAAAGGAAACGAAATTGTTCATCACAAGTCACTAATTACTTCAGAAGGAAGCCCCATCAAAACGGACCTTCATTTCCTATCCTCATCCCAACAGGGAACTCATTGGATAACCTAATCCATTCGGACAGGTTTAATTCCAAGCTCCGAATAACACTACGTTATTTACAACTTGTTTCCAAGCGGCACCCAAACCAGACAACTCTCACGCAAAATTGAAATCCTTCATGGCAACCAGTTTCGCCGGGGTATCAGCGCCGAAACATCGCGAAACCGGCCCGCCCGCAGCCCTCGCTTGCAGATGCGGCCACCGCGGATCGCGCTAATGCCCCCTCTGGCGGCGGGTTCCAGCCGCCTGCGAGCTGTAAAACAAAAGATAATTGGAGGAGAATTTGTGTAATCTCTTTGGCAATATGGCGGCAAGGTGCGGGGATGAGAGCGTTGTCGTGATGACCGCAATGTTTGTTCGCGTGTGCGTTTGTGTGTGCGTGTGCGTGTGTGCGTGTGTGTGTGTGTGTGCGGGATCGCACTTTTGGGACCCTGTGCGTGCGTGTGTGCGTGAGCGTGTTGTGGCATGAATGTAAGCGTGAGGGCTTCCGATTGAAATATACGTATGCTCTTGGTTTCCCTTTGCTCGAACGTAATGGTAATACTGGTCATGCAAACTCTGCTGTGTTTATTTCTTTTGAACATTTCACCTGCAATTACCGTTCAAATTTCTCTTCAAGTTTTAACGGTGAGTACACTTAATTACATTTTCGACGTTTGACATAGCATGTGTCCGTATTGCAGCCAGTTGATCGGTAGTACAAAGTCCTTTAGGTGTGCGATGAGTTCTGAACTCATTTCTGAGCATGAGCGAGGGAGATGGTTTACTTTATATGTTTCCCCCTCCCTGGGAAGGTGAGCCTGATAGTGGCTTGCCTATACCTTCTACAGAATCAAAATACTAAGGTGGCTCAAGGCATCAACTGATATCACTGCAATGCCCATGACCTGGAAGTCATAGGTGTGCGAGTCCCGACTGAGGCAGGGTTTTCGATGTAGCTATATAGCTAGGTCGATTTCAATCGATGTGTGAAGGAGAAATCTAGAGACCAGCTGCCCTGAGCGGTAGTTTCCGATCAACACCAGGCGAATGTCGGAACAGTACTACAACAAATGGATTACGGACCGCGCGCCATCTTTTCTTCCGTTTCCCTGTCCTATCCTCACACCTTACTCACACAAACATACACTCACAAGTACCCCACCAACACAGTTGTTGAGATGCAAGTCGGAAGGGAAGGGATTGTCTGAGCTGGGGTGGTCGTGCAAGTGAGAGTAAGTGACTAGCTCACGCTGGTGAGAGTTAACGGGTTGAGAAAAATCCCCGCAAGCCGACAGAGGTGGGCGCTGGATCTCGCCCACCAGCGAGGGCGAGATCCAGCGATCTCCCGCGCTAAAATCATGAACTACACTTACGGGAATAATGGTCTTGGCAGCTGGCACGCCCGAATCACCAATAAATTAATCAAACCACTAAAGTGTAATAAGTTTTTGTTGTTGTTTTTTGTATTTAGGGGTTATGTGTCCCTTGGCCTCGGCGTTGTTAGATCTCGGAGTTCCTAAACGGTCACTCAACCAGAAACCCGCAATGTCTCGAATTCGCTGATCTTCGTGACGTCACGTAGAGAACAAATTCGGCCAGCGACACCGGTTTCTCACTCCTGGCCTTTCACTAGAACCAACCAGAACCTTTTCACCAGAACCTTTCACTAGAACCAACCCAACATTCGCCTGGGTGGCCGTTGGAAACCGCTAAACCCCGATCAGGACGGCACAGGGTCGGCACGGGGACTGAACCCGGGTCTCCCAAATGCAAAGTCAGCGCGCTACGCCCCGAGCCACTTCTCTGGGTGATAGTACATTAATTACCTGTAAAAAATGATTGATAAATAAGGAAACCTTGCTCTAACCATAGGGTAATATAATACCCGCCCTGCGCGAAATTGGAACCCCGACTTTGGAACCACTACATTATATGAACAACCACTACGCACTTCTTCCAAGTATCAACCAATTGTGAAGTGTATTACAAAATGATTTACTCACAGTTTAATTGAAGATGGTGGACACATCATGGCTACATGACGTTTTGTACAAAACCATTACCGAACTCCTAAGGAATGAGATTAGATGAAAATCCTCTGACGAGGTCCCCTTAATCGGCTTTTAACGACGACACGAATCTCATACGTTTATTTCTATCATCATTTTGTCATCACTTAGATATATATGTACTGATTATTTTGATATTGTATTGGCTTTCTTCTGGACATGTAGAAAACCATTGAAAAAGTGTAATTGCAGAAATATTTTCTCAAATTTAGTAAAGTTATCAAAGTGTTGTTAATAATGATTGTCTTATGATTATGAATAATAATTTGAAAAATCGAACATGGTTCAATAACGGTATTTTGTTTAGAAAAGTATGAAGTAAAATGGAAATATTAATCTGAAGTGGTACAGAAGTTCTTCACCGTTTCCTGTATTCCATCGTATTCCGATATATCTCACGGAAATGAGAACTTTCTTTTTTCATTTCAGTTACGTACTGTACTACTAGCGTTATTGTAGTGAAGTGTGTTCACGAAATCGAACCTACAGACAAAACGCAGCATTCACACACAGTTCCTATTCGCCAGCAAGAACGAATTTTGCTGCATCCACAACACCGGATTCGCTAACATTCGTGTGTTTGCATTCGACAAAAATTCCGGGCGCCTATCGCTAAAAAAAACGACGATGACGCCGAAAAGTCAACATTCGCAAACACATGACAGAAATTTCCGAGAAGGAAAATTAAATTTCATACTTAACTCGCCCGTAACCGTTGGAAATTAAATCTACGATTAGAACAGGAACCATAAATTAAATAAATGGATATTGGAACCTGCGTCGGAACACAGGACACCATATTTCACTTTCAGTTATCGATATATATTGCTTTACATATTTTCTCTTCGATGGCATTAAAGCGAAGAGAGCACTCACCTCAACGGGCTTTGCCCTGCATCCAGACGCCTCCCACAGTGCGGATTTTACAACGGACGCTACGTAACGTATCGTGCCGCCAACCGCGTACTCACGACCCGTCACAGACGATACCATTAACGAAAACGAATGAAGATTGGAGGTTCGAGATAAACAATTAACACGCCGGAATGAGCGCTCCGTTCCTATTGCATCGGATAAATTGCCCCCTCCACTCCGCCCGCGGAACTAAATGAGTTTTCAATTGTCTCATCAGCAAATGGTTCTACTACATGTAAACCAATTATGTCTGAGAGTTCAATGTAAGGTTCGTTAAGCATATTGAGTGGGATAATGTTAAATGATTCGCCACCGCGGCGCCTCGTGCGTCCGTTTATCCGGTCGCTCTTCTTGTTTATTTCATGGCACTGTTTTAAATACAAGGGCGCTGATAAATGTTTTCGCGTGCGCCCCTAAAACGCGCGTGACACAGGGGAGGGTGGCGGTGAGGGTGTGGGAGGTGGGGGTGGAGAGGTGGTGGAGGAAGTTGGATTTTGCACGAGGCAAGCGGAGAGTGAGGGAGGTAAAAGATACGCAGGAGATCGGGGAAGTGGGAAAGTGATGTAGATAGGGGAAGTGAAGGAAGGAAGTAGGTGTTGGGGAGAGCTGAGTTGAGAGGAAAAAGTTGGATCGGATTCAGAGTAGGGAATATTTCTGATATTTAGGAGAGGAGAGGTTGGATGAGGGGGAGGGGAATGTACCGAAGTGGGAGAGGGAAGGGGGAGAAGGAAGAGTAAGGGGGAGAAATGAAGGGAATGTTGGGGAAAGAGACGGGAGAGTGAAGTGGCATTGAGGGAGGTGTGAGAGAGTTCCAACCAGCCGCTTTTGTAAGGTAACTACCGCGAGGGACGGGCAGGGGAATGGTGGCACCGAGGAAACAGAGGAAACAGGGTTTCCTATTCACTGAATACGGCGGCGCGTGCGGCTACGCGAGTGAAAGGGGCTTCCGCAGTGTGTATGTGTGTGTGTTTGTGTGTAGGAACGCAGTGTGGCGATTTACTGTTTGCCATGGAGGCGATTTAGCGAAGCTGTGTGTGGTCCGTGATTGTAGGGAACGATATGTTGCGGTGGGGCAAAAACCACATTTCAAATTTTGCCATGAGGTCTCTTATCTCATATTGTGGTGTATTTTATCCGCTTCAACGTAAACTGGATTGAGTTGTTGAGCAGTTATAAAAATGGAATGTGATCTTACAAGCATGTAATAGGTGAGATAGATGTGTGAAAGCTACGTGACACGGCGAACAAATGAGTTCAATATCTGCTTCACAATAGTTACTACAAGTGTTTTTATAATGAATGTAAAGTGGCTAAAATTGTATTGAATATTCTAGAAGATCCCGGCTAAATAGTAACAATCGATTTGGATTGTTGTGAGAAATAGAATGAACTATTGATCACCACATATCAAAACGCGTTTTATTCCAAAAAACCTTTTAAGGAGGGTTCTCTTAGAATCATTTGAAAGAATTAAAATAGTGCGTACTAATAGACTGATACTCATTGAATAATACCTCATTTGCTATCTCACTACCTTGCTTGCTCCCGAATGGCGGACCAGAAGTCCAACCGTGTATAACGTATGGGCGGACCAACGACGAACAACGGGTGAATGGACAGGTACTTCCTTTTATAAGAAATTATTATAAGAAACTATCCCATTATACTCAGACAAAAATATTTTCAGTCAGGTAAAAGTATATGTTTTAATTTCCGTGGGGTAGTATCGGAATATAGTGAAATACGGTATACGGTGAAGAACTTCTGTACTATTTCAGATTAATATTTCGATTTTAGTTCATACTTTTCTTAAAACTAACAGTATTGTACCATACCTGATTCTTCATATTATTATTCATTATCATAGAACAATCATTATTTATGACTCTTTAATAACGTTACGACCTCTATTAAGACGATAATGTGATTACTCCACGTAAAGTTTCCTACATGCACAACCTCGTTTCGTCCATCGTTATTACAGTAAACTACATTAAATCCCTGGATATGAACACTGCCTAATTCTATGAGGAGTAATTGACTTGTAAATTTTACAAATCCACAATTCAGATAATAGGTATGGAAGGATATAATTCTTTAATGTTTAATTGTCCAAAATCATTTTAATATTCACGTCTCATTTTCAAAAATATATTCTCATTACATTCGCTTCCGTTTTGTGTCGTCACTCGGAAACTTAAATCTTTCCTGACTGCACGGGACATTGAAACGAGAACGGCCACGCAAAGTGACAGCATTTCGATTTCTGATATTATGATACTTAATTTTTTACAAATTGTCTTTTTCGAACCCATTAATAATAGTGATTCGCTACTGTCTAGGTTTTCTTTTTGCTTATATGTTTCACGTTGTAACTTTATCTACCGATACCATAATGTTGATATTTTGAAGAGCCTTCCAAAGGAACACAATTTGTCGTTTATACGACTTTTTCTCCTGTGCTAAGATGGCAAAATATTAAAAGTCAGTTTTTAAAAATTTTTCATGTCAGCAATTTTAAGCATGAAAATGTCATGAATTATTACTCTGTGGCTTTCGTTTTATGGCGATTTTCTACCATTGTATTGTCATTAACTACAAGAGAAATACACCTTTTGCCATCTAAACATTAACAAACAAGAATGCCTTTTGTCATTATATGCCTCATGTCATGACAATGTGATTTAAATTATTTTGCCATTTAAGCACAGATTTATTCGTATTTCTTAACGTTCATTCAGCCCCAATATTTGCAAAATAGGTACTTTGATTTTATTATTTTTCTTAACCTTCAGAGAATCGTCTCTCAGTACCCGAATAATTTAATGGCTTTCTGGCTATCCCAAACATAAAAAGTAAAGAAGAGATCCACTATTTTAACCATTCTCTTCTCAACAACAAACTATCATTTTTCAAAATGAGATATCTTACAATCTGTTTTTCAACCAAAGATATTGCGAATTTGATAATGAACTTTCAATTTTAAGGTATAATTTGTAAGTAGTCATTGTAATTTATACAATCCTTCCAAATTTTCTCAATAACGGTACCAATGTTTTTAAACAATTACTGAATTTTTGATTTATAATTATGGAGAAAGGTTTCAAACATGCTTCGAGTCCATAGCGACGAGTTGGTAAGCAAAAAAAAAAAAAGAGCAGCAAGAGTAGCTTCGGGTAGCCAGACAGGTCGACAGCGCACGAGTTGCCAGGGAGGGTGGCAACAGGCGGCGAAGCCAGGACCCGCAGCCGGGCGATCTGCGCCCCCTCGGCCGCCGCTACAGCGCGCGTAGCTGCAAGGGCCGCTTTTCCGATACTTGTAAGCGCCCGGCACCACCTGCGCCGCGCCGACCCGCACGCCCCCACTTCTCCCTTCCGCGTTATAGTTGTTTGTTTCCTCCCCATTCGTATTATCCACTTCCTCTCGTTTCATTTCTGGCCACACCCGTCGGTTCACTCAATCCCCGCCACGCCCACCACCCGCCACCCCATTCCCCGCCACGCCCATTCACCACTACGCTCACACCCCGCTCCACCTATTTCCATCTCTCTCTTCCAACTGCTTTCTTGGTCTTCTACCCCAGCGTATTTTCTATACTCATATCTTTTCGCCAATTCCATTTGTATCGTTTTCACTACTTACAGGTTTCGAGCTCCTATCCTCTCTTACTTACTTTTTGTAACCTGAATCCAAAACACTCGTGTTTTCTTATCCACATCAATTTTGAAATCTTGTGATTCAGTATTCGTACTGACCACCACGTTTACCACCACGTTACCCACCACGTTACCCACCACGTTTACCAAGAAGCATCCTCTACCTGTTTTCAAATTTGCTACCTAGTAGAAACTCTCTTGCCCCATTCACATTTCCATGCACACTATTCTCATTATCAGGCTTCGCAACTTCTCAACTCTCCCCACATCCATTCTGAAATAGATGTTCTACCCCTCCTCTTGTCATCTATTTCTTTTCCATTACTTCCCCTTCGTTCATCTCATTAGTGTAACAATTAGCGTCATCTACTTAACTATCCCTTTACT
Source organism: Teleogryllus occipitalis (assembly GCA_011170035.1). Classification (NCBI taxonomy): domain Eukaryota; kingdom Metazoa; phylum Arthropoda; class Insecta; order Orthoptera; family Gryllidae; genus Teleogryllus; species Teleogryllus occipitalis. The sequence continues at coordinate 52,866 of BLKR01006473.1, forward strand.
CTCCACCTCTCACTCTCTCACCATCAATATTCATCATTCCATTGATTTATCCATCGCAGATCCATTCCGCCATAAACTTACTGACCACAGTTTTCATTCCTGTCCTCATTGGTTTTGTCACCACATTCTTCTGTCACCACATTCCTTGTTCCCTCTTCTTCACCTTCCTCCACCGTTTCCCCTTCCTGCTGCTGTCCACGTGGCCCGCCTGCTCCGCCGGCCGCGCCCCAGCGCTGCGCCGGGTGCCGCCCCCACGCCCCGGCCTCGACCCCGCCGCCGCAAAACTACTCCACTCGGCGCGGAATTATTCCCACCCGCTGATACCATCACGCGACCGCGCTCCGAATCAGCCAACTGATACGCGATATTCCAAACTTTAATGGCGGGCGCACTGCGCACGCGCGTGGACTACGCGACCACTGAGCTGCGGGCGGGCGATCACGCAGATGAGGGCGGATAGGGTGGGAGCGGTAGGTGGAGATAGGGTGCGAGAGAAGCGTGTGATAGGAGGGAGGGGTGGTGGGGAAGAGAGGGAGGGGAGTGGGGTGAGGGTGGGGGAAGGGGTTGAGGGGGGGAGGGGTGGGGGAGGTGTGGTGGAGGGATGGTGGTGGGGAGGGGTGGTGGGGAGGGGGTGGTGGTGGGAGGTGGTGGGAGGGTGGTGGGAGGTGGGTGGGAGTGGTGGGAGGGTGGAGGGTGGTGGGAGGGGTGGTGGGAAGGTGGTGGAGTGGAAGGTGGGAGGAGGAGAGGGGGGGGGGGGGGTTTTGGGGAGGGGTAATGGGATAGGAAAAGGGTGGCTGACGGCGGACAAGAGCAAGGGCAAGAGTGGTGGGTGACGGATGTTTGGTAAGCACAACTCGAAAGCCAAACGTCGCGACATACAAAGCATTGCAGAAGGTTTTAAATTCAACGCCCATCGTCACGGTAATGTCTGAAAAGCTGGAAACTACCACCCCTTATTAAAGTTTCAAATCAATTTTCATTTTTGTCTGGCGTTTTTACTCACTGTATTTGGTCTAGTACAGTTCGCCAATGCGCGGAAACACCGGAGTCTTTTTACATCATAGGAATTATCCATTTGAGGAACGTCGATAAACCCATCGCCAGGCTTTGCAAATGGTATTGGTCCCAGAATCGAGAAAGAAAGATCGTGCACGGTATGTGATTGATGTTTAATGAACTGCTTATGTACCCGAGGAAACCACAGAAATGGTCTATCAGACGTACTGGTGTGGACAATACCTGTAGAAGCAAAGTGAGGCCCTTGGCATTTAATTGGCGGTGAATATTAGTCATCGTCGGGACTCGATATCAGGTCTACAAAGCTTCAGTTGCAGACTCACAAGTTCATACCGAGGACGTCCCTTCAACGGAGGATGAGCTGTTGAATAGCGGTCCGACTGATCATTTCGGTGCTGCGGTTCACATGCATTAGGAAATTTTGGCGGACTATGCGGGATATCGGACAGTTTTCTACGGCTTCATTCGTTTCCCTTGGCTCTCATTTCCCCATTTCTCCATCATCACTCCTATTATATCAAGATCATCAACGCTTACCATTCACACAGCTTCGTCAAAGAATTCCCAACATTTACAGAATTCTTTTGAAAATCGCAGGGCCTCGATTCGCTTCACTTCGATCGAGGAATATTCATTTTGAAAAAAACATCTGAATGACTTAGGCGTCGGCATTGTTTACAGACGGATGGACAGACAGTCGGATATTTTGAAAACCAACTATTTTTATGAAATTAGAGGACGTCAAAACATGTATTTCTGTTGAAATTTCGAAATGTATTATCTGCAGCATTACGTAACTTTCTTTACAGTACTTATACTACTCCGTACGTACAAGGTAAAATAAAACGGTTGGTGTTCCACCAGAAGATACTACTACATAACGATCATAAAATCATCGAAAGTAATCATATCAATAAAATCATCGTGAAGTAATATCTCGTAAATCATATCAATCATTTAATTAATACATAATATTTTTGTTTTTATTACACGAAATATTTTTAAATGTTGACATGGAGTGAAAATACCGCTTTTTAGAAGTGCCACGTGACCCTAACTCTCTGAACCCTCCTCTTCCTGCACAATTAGTATGAAGTGCCTCATCCTGTTATGTGCAGAGAGATCAGTGATACAAGCTCAACGTGTGCGATCATTTCGAGCGCGTTCACAGGTACGAGGTGTGTCCGGTGAACACACCAGCCTAGCGCGTTTGCCACCGTAATCAATGGCCGTCAATGACGCAATCTTTAATTTATTCACTAATTTGTTGCGTCGACTTCATTTCGACCCGGCCTAAAGCCCGGCTGAGCGCCGCGAGTTAATTAGTCATAATGACATCTCCCCACGTCCGATGGAGCGCCGACTGCCCGGGGGAAATTTATAATACGCTTCCCGGAAGCCATGCGCGATAAATAGCGTTAAACACACAATCTTTGTGTTTTCGATTAATGGTCTCTAAACGCGAGTTCCAGGTACACGCTGTTCACTGCCAAATGAGAGTTTTTGGAGGCGTGGATTTCTCGAATGGCGGTCAGTCTGATACATGATCATTTTCATGTTGATCATTATCAGTGGTAACCCAGGTGAGAGGGCTCATTGGCTTTTATCTCCATACATTCAGAAATATGATTTTTTACTAATTTTTTATAGCATCAAAGGCCTTCAATTGAATATGTTCTTTATAACTAAAAATAAACCATAAAAGTAAATAATAAATTCAGGAAAAATTAACAATTCGCTATACAAAAACATTAAATCTGATGACACTACAATTATAGCTCCACCCATAGAAAAATTTTATTTTTTCCTCCATACATTAATCATAATTCTTCATGAATTGAGCTGTAAGCATATTGCGAAGAGATTTGAAGATCCTGTTTTAACAATTGACTATTATTTTCTATCACCAGATTTTTATCATTCAGTCTCCAACTAACTTATTACTTTGAGCAGGAAAGTTCAGTTCCTGAGCAGGAACATTCACATTTTGGTCAGAGTGACTGTCCGGGCTGTGTTTTGTTATGATAGCGAGAGTAAGAGAGTGGACTCTATGGTACTTTTAAATAACTTGTTCATAGCTAGAATCCCTACGAAGCTTGTATTAACATATTGTTTCAGAGATTCGTTTTAAACATCTGAAGAAGGCTAAAAACGAATATCTCAAACGGTATGTTAATGTAATGATATGTAGTTAATAAAAACCAAAATAATTTGATAAAGTGATTTTCAATAAAGTTTTTGGACCTTACCTAAATGATATGTTAATGAATTTTCTTAATAATATTAATTTATTGTCTAGTTTATACTGTAATGAGTAAATTTGACAATCTTTTTTAATTACTGTGTTTGCCGATGCATGTTGGGTTTGTTTCTAATGGGATGCACATCAACTATCAAAGCTTATAAACATCTCGTCCTAAACCTGTGAAGACCACTTTTGTTACCAATGGTGACTCACTATCATTACATTCAGAGGTTGCGTAACCCATTAAAGATTGTATCATGCGGTCGTCAACAATGTGCATGTGAATCCGAAAAGGAAATAGAAATACTCCAATTTACAGACAACTCCTCAAATCAATCATTTTCAAACCCCCGCAAATCGTGTTTTAATTTTGTGGCCATCTTGTGGAATATTATGATTAACGAAATAAAACATCTTGAGTAACGCTCCGCGACTCAGAGAATTTAGATTTCTGGAATTATCGAAGTTTCGGCGCCAAACTTGATAGAGAATTATACTTGCGTTGAAGTGAG
>BLKR01006474.1:0-56623 GCA_011170035.1 Teleogryllus occipitalis
AAGGAAGAATGAAGGAAGGAAGGAAGGAAGGAAGGGTGGAATGAATTAGAGTGGCTATTACAATGACAAGTGGGCAGATAATTCAAAAGACGGAAACATAAAATGAGTAAAAAGCGAAGACAAGTAAATAAGGAAGTTGTAGGTTTAGTGGATAATTAACAGATTCGCACAGGTACTTGCAAGCGGAGGTTAGGAGAGAAAGAGGCTTTGATTGATCTCTGATGCATCATAAATGTGCAAAACTCACAAAATTAAATACACGTATGAGCTCGATAAAAAACTCTGCGGGTTAAGTGATGCGAATTAGTTACTATTGTGTGGGAGGATTGGATTATCCCACAAACAAGTTTTTGTTCTCTTTAAGAGAAATCAATATAAATGTAATCTAACGCGAAAAAATGTTCTCAAATTAGTTTTATAATACATGAAATGTTATGCGCCTAATGTAAGTTTCCAATTGTGAAGCCCACAAACATTCTAAAGATGTAGTTTAAGACTTTTTGAAAGCTTCGGGTGCGAGTTCTTCTTTAATTTGTGCCAAACAACCCATCACGCCAAGCAGGAAAACAATTCAAGCACGGAAGCAAGCCAATCTACTGTTTGAAGTGTGATTGACACCCCTATTTTGGGAGGTATTGGCGTATTTTTCAGACCAAAGTAAAGGAGTAGCAATTTCATTTTTAAACAATATTTTAAAAAATCACAGAATTATTCTTTAATTGTAATACCTGCGTCGTATACAGCATGGTGATTTACACATGATTTGCGTTAAAAATTTGGTATTATTTGACTTCAATGACTTTTTGTTCGGAGTCAATGAAATTAAACTAGAATGTTAACTAAATAGTTCATAATATTGTTAAGGAATTTTCAACAAAAAATATAAGACAGAGACTCATCATTTGTACCTCTTAGCTTTTTGATATCATTTTTACTTTATCTATAAAAAGTAGTATGCGAGAAAGTATTGTTATGCAGAAAAAACTGAGATTTTTTTAGTAAAAAATGCAAATCATCGGGCTCTGATTCCGAAAAAGTGGATAAATCTTGTTCCAATGTAATAATTGCTTACCGACTAACTACACGTCGCATTGTCCGAATCCAAGTTTTATGGTTTCTCTGATATCGAAAATTCGCCCGGCGGCAGGTATCGAAATTTCACCGGGCTAGCAGCTAAACCCGCAAATGTTCACCAATACTAATATTCCCCGATTAATTTAGCTGATATCGTGGCCCCTTGTATTTGGAACAGATATTTTAATTTTTGAGAGATTTTTACATGAACTGTCAACATTTTCAGAACTTCCGAAGAAAATAGCTACATTTTTTTCTCGTAACGAATATAAAAGTGGTTTATGTCTGCATTTCGTTTCGAATTTCCGAAAATCGCAAAAGTGGAAATTTTTTCGGCATCGTCCTGCAACTACAATACTGAAGATAGAGATTTTGTTCAAACAAAATTTATTGGCGACAATTAGATCTTTAATTAATGTCAAGCTCATTTTTTGAAAATATTGGTAGTTCTCGCGCAATATTGACCAAAATCAGCAACACTAAATATAACATTTTCTCAAAAACTGCTCCAAGTTTTTTCTTTAAACATTTTGTACGGATACTGTCACTGAATAGCATAACAAACGCCTTTTTAAGGTTTTTTTTAATTACACAAATGTATTTTTTTGTAATGTCCCACGTCGTGAATATTTATATTGCATGCGGCTTTTATACATTTCTGCATTTGTGAGTACAAGTGCTTCAAATGGTTTCCTCTGAAGCTTTTCGTAAACTAACTTGTGAACTTTCTGAAAATGAGCTCAAATATGCAAATTGTTTAAAACCCTCAAACGAATTTTTTGCAAAAACTGGTTCCAAATTTTCATCAACGAAATTTTGCATATCATGCATATTGACTTTAATGGATTTTTCGGTTTCATGGACCTACAAAACACGGATTCTGACCACAAAGCGTGATAGAGGAAGTAATTTACCATGTATAGGAACAATAATAATTCAATTTTTCGTTACCAGAGCCCGGCAATAAGAGCTTTTTCTGCTGAAATATCGCCTATTTCGGGAGCATGATTACAATACTTCCTCTTCTTACAAAGTTAGGCGAGAAAGTAAAAATTACACAAATGTATTTGATTAAGTGTCTTTCACGTTGTTAAAATTTACAATACAAATGGTTCAATAAGTTTGTTAACATAGAAGCTTCAAAGTAACTATAATGCTCGTTTTCCAAAAAATCCGTCCGATATCCGTGGTTGAGGATATCGGAAATAATTTTTTTTCGAAAACGTACAAATCAAATTTTCTGAAAAACGGCTGTATTATTCCTCGTAAATCTCCATATTGGAAAAGAGTTCAATTCTCCTCAATATAGAATTGTCAAATGGAATACACTACCACAGTAAGAATTGTGAATTAATAATGTTTTTTACTAAATACACAAACATTGCAGCCTGTCACAATACGCTCCCATTTTGCCAAAGAGCTTATAGCTGACAGGTGGCACAGGCCGAGCAACTCCGCGAGGCATCGCAGGACACGGCCTACACAAAAGTTCCCACGCTCTGGGGAGTCAGTCAGTCGCCGTTGCCTGCACAGTCGACACCGGTCGAGCCCATGCGCTCACACGCTTTTACATAAAAGGACAAATTCATTGATCTTATTTCTTATCTTACTGTCGAAATTAGCGATGCTGCGTCGCGCTATTGGAAGTCAACGGGACTCAGTGTACTTCAACTGACATATTACTTCAAGTGGAAGGCGCAAATACAACTCAAATCAACAGTGTGGTTCTTTGGTGTGCAGTATTGTGGTGCCGTACGAGCGTCAGTCTTCAAACTCGTTCTCGAAAACGTATCCCACAGTACTGTATTTAGATTTATGTTTATTAGGTTAACAACTCATGATTTATTATTTCAAGTCTTAGCATGTCAATGAATCAATCAGCAAAACAAACTATGCACATTGTATTATCGCATGTACCAATAAGTTTAACTAGTATAATCTGTTCATCAAAATTCTTCAAAGTGCTTATCTTACTTTATTATAACCATTTATTTTACTCCTTTCTGTATAACAATTTAATTCAAATAATTGTATCTGAATTTTCACATTTATTTGATGAGCTACCAGAGAAGCAAATCCAACATTGGTCCTTCAGACAACGGATCTAATTTAGATTCAACACAGCCAAAATGCTTCCGAAATTGCGCGGACGATTTCTATTGATACGCAGGAAAAAGAGGATGGGCGACGCCAAAGTTAATCTGAGTCCAGGTTAGTGTAAAAAAGTCAATAGTTTCATTGAGATTCACCTTCCTGCTAATATCTCGGCCTAAACAAATATTTATACTAGCATTATTATTAATTATTTTTAATTGTTATTATTAATTATTATTAATTATTGTTATTATTAATTATTATAATAATTAATTATTATTAATTATTTATTATTATCATCATAAATAGCGGGATCATAAATTCTAAGATAATCTGGGGATGTTCACTTTTCGAACCATATCAACTTAAGAGTAAATAAAAGAGTTAAAAAATCATTGCGGATCTCAAAATGTTTTGGCATTAGTAAGTGCGGAATATTTATTAAGTTTGACATTTAAAAATATCTAAACCGCGGCAAATTCTTTCGCATTGTATGAAGCACGATTTTTAAATAATCCCTTTTCATCCCCTCTATTTCCCTCGCTACTGATTGTGAGTGACAATTTCTCTTCAGTGCTCTTTCGTGAGCCAGCGTGGCATTGATCCAACTTCTCTTCCGTTGTTTCACGGCGTTGCTATGACATCCTCCCCCTAAATTTGTTTCATTTCCTCTTTACACTAAATCGCAAATGATTGCATGCAACCTTTGACCTTATTAACGTAACGTGCAGCGCCTGAGAAGCAAGCTCATAATCCCTCTACCCCAGTACCCAGCGTTTGCCTTGGAGAATTCGGCTACAGCCTGTCGGGTGGGATCTCTTTTCCGCTTTTCCTTTGGGATCGTTTTTGCATAAATAAATTCGCTCCGTAAATCCTTCTCTACTAGATCTCACGAAGCAAAGTAACGTAACAGGATTATCGATGGAAATATGCTACATTTAAAACAAACACAATACTGAAACAATTTTTATTTTAAATGCAATGAGAAGTATACAATTATCATGAAATGCAATTACAACAAAGAGCATACTCTATGTATCTATAATTAACCAATTCTGAGAATATTTATTCGTTTCAATATAAAATCCATCATTGCATAAAAAAACTGATGTAATAAACTAAGTTTGCCTTTCATCAGTGGAAACTTCGTTATCTTCTTCTATACAAAAAAGGGCGTAAATAAAGAGAGAGGGAGGCATTCGAACCAATGGAACGTCTCAAGTCTGGCAGCAGCAATGCGTTCCCATTCACAGACCGCGGAGAAAAGTTTGCAGTGGCAATACCCTCTGCGGGGAAGAGAGCAACCGCCGGGCCAGGGGAGGGAAATGAACCGGGTAGATAGCGCTCTCTAACGACGGAGCCCAGCACGCCGAGATACGACGTCGAGGCCGCAGCGTGGCGGTAATTAATGGGCTGGCTGCGCAGAGCGGTGGTGAGCGGGCGGAGGACGGGGAAGCGCCCAGAAAGGAGGACGGTGACGGAGGGCAGGAAGAGGCCGTCGTAATTATTAAAGAGAACTAAAGGTGATCAAGTTCACCGAGAACCCAAAAAGATTAAGAGTGGAGGTAAATGGGTGCAAATGAAAAAGTAACTGAAGGTTTGAAAAGGAAAAGGAAAGAAAATGTTACCGACATCCAGCATCAGTAGACAAAGAAAAAAAAACGAGTAGGCCATAAAGCAAGAAATGACTTTTTTTAAATAACGATTGTGAGAGGGAAAAGGGTAGATAAATAGGAAACAAAAAATATTTAGTTATAACCATTAATACGTATTGTGTAGAGGAATATTAACGAATGTTACGACTCCTAAAAAATAGTGAAAGGCTTGCGATGCGGACAAGAAAAGAAAAGCTGGTGTATCGGTGGAAGAGAATAGGCAAGAGGCGGAAGAAGGGAGAAGGTCAGGCGCGGCGCCCCGTGCGCACGGCGGGCGGGGGCGATGGACGTGTACGTTATCGGCGCAGGGCAGGTCGCCTTCAGTGAATGCGGCCGGCTCAATGCCCGATAGTTCCCGTGTGCACCTGACTGCCCGCCCACCCCGTGTCCCCCTTCTCCAAACCTCACTTCATCGCGCGACCGCTTTCACACTTAAGAGACGCCCCACACGGGTGTGTATTCAAGAACTGATTTATTTGTGTTAATAAGAGTAGGAAGAATTCACGCCAGAATCATAATTGTCCGTATTTATATGCATTCCAAGGGCCTTCCAAACAAATTAGAGTGGCATCAAATAATGTATTAGGCCATCAGCGAGAATACAATACAGTATTAAAAAGCTTTTCATCGCGTTCAATTTTAGTTGAATTACATGAAGTCTACACTCTAAAAATAACTCTAAGATAACGATAATAAAGATCGGAACTGTAAAATAACCCATGGCTGCGACGATTTTGCGCTTTGATGGAAATGGAATACTATGAAATCAGTTCAGCATCATGATTAACATACATTTTTACTTTCTCCCACACAAACGTATATTGTGATAAGCCAAGAACCCTGGGATTAGTTTTTAATGATAAAATCTAGTATCTGATGATCAACATCTAGTATTGGAATATGGCATTGTTTTCAGGTCCGGAAGTCAAACAATACGCGTTAGAACAACGGGTCAACAAGGTTAAGATTCCATGCTTGATGTCATAACGTTGTGCAGATGGACACGGTCCCGAACGTATTATGTGCAGAAGGTGTGAAGAGGGCGTTGGATGATCGTGATCGTCAGAAAGGCATGGATTCACTCTCTAAAAGATTTTCGTCGCGAGCACGCGTAAGCGGTTGGTGACGAACGATCGGATTTTTAACATAGGCTGGGTATTAGGTAAGTGAACCGGGAAGTTATATTTAGTTCATGGTCCGAGAGATTGGTCTTGGGAAAATTGTGATATTAAATTGTAATTGAGAATTTTTATTAATATAATGGTTGGAAGATGGAATTAAATAGACTCCATGTTTCGAGGAGATATACATTTGGGTAGCTCCGTATATGGAAGAATTTTCCAATAAATAGTTGAATATAGACAGTCGCGAGTAGGTGTTCATACGAAACACAGATAGGGAAAGTGGCGATCGGATATTAATTTTGTGGGTATATTAAGTCCTATTAACAGCAATCGTCGAGGACCTTCTGGAACATTTTTTAATTGAGAAAAGGACGCGCGAATCGGTATACGCTGGAGTCCATGGACATCATTCTGCTAGTCACCCGAAAAGCCAGCAACAAAGACTACCGACGTAAGCTTACGAATTATAGTCAAACCTGTAAGGAGTTATTTAAAGTTTCAAAGTGAAAAGTAATTCTCATGAGAAAGAAAGAACTGTAATATGGACTGGAATAAATTGATATTGTTGAAAAAGGCTGATAATTCATAGTAGTTGCCATCAATCTAATATTGAGTTCAATCAATAGAACTTCCAGGAATCGTGATTCTATATAGAATTACACATCCACATGCAACAGGTAAGAAGTGTATGTTGTGTTAAAATTGGAATGTAAAATTTAATAAATTAGATTACAATCAATAGAACTTTAAGATTCATCACAAGTCCTCTGATACCAAAAAAGTGTTTTTTGAAAACAGTCAGTCAGACTGTTAGTCAGTCAGTCAGTCAGTCAGTCAGTCAGTCAGTCAGTCAGACTGTCAGTCAGTCAGACTGTCAGTCAGTCAGTCAGTCAGACTGTCAGTCAGTCAGTCAGACTGTCAGTCAGTCAGTCAGACTGTCAGTCAGTCAGTCAGACTGTCAGTCAGACAGTCAGTCAGTCAGTCAGACAGTCAGTCAGTCAGTCAGACTGTCAGTCAGTCAGTCAGACTGACAGTCAGTCAGACAGACAGTCAGTCAGTCAGACAGTCAGTCAGTCAGACAGACAGTCAGTCAGTCAGACAGACAGTCAGTCAGACAGACTCAGACAGACAGACTCAGACAGACAGACTCAGACAGACAGTCGGACAGACAGTCGGACAGACAGTCGGACAGACAGTCAGACATACAGTCAGACATACAGTCAGACATACAGTCAGACAGTCAGACATAGTCAGACAGACAGTCAGACATACAGTCAGACAGACAGTCAGACATACAGTCAGACAGACAGTCAGGCATACTGTCAGACAGACAGTCAGGCATACTGTCAGACAGTCAGACAGACAGAGTCAGTCAGTCAGTCAGAGAGACAGACAGAGACAGACAGACAGACAGACAGACAGACAGTCAGTCAGTCAGTCAGACAGTCAGTCAGACAGTCAGTAACCCAGGGCCCGAGACCGTGCTCACCCTCCCGACTGGGGTCGCCCCGCCCCCACCTACCGATCGGGGTGCTGCGTTACCCAGACACGCCCTGAATTACACGTAAGCTGCACGCACCGGTCGTCCCCGCGTCGCCGGGGACCTTGACCATGCCCGCCCTCCTACCGGGAGATGCCCTGCGCCCGCCGACAGATCGGGGCGCCGCGTCACCCGGACGCGCCCTCCAAGAGCCCACAGAGAGGCTGCACCCACCGGTCGCCGCCCCGTCGTGTCGCCAGGGGGCCCTCGACCGTGCCGCCTTCGCGACCAACACCCCTGCCCGACGCCGGGCGAAAGAAAATGTGAAGCATTTATGCATCGTTTTTAGCTTTTTATTTTTTTACCCTGTTGATTTTGTAGTGGGTTTTGGTAAATAAAAGGCTCAACCATGGACTTTCATTTCTAGGGAAGGTGACTTTCGCAGGAGCAGGAGCATCTTATCCGTACCTGAAAAACTCGAAAAGTATGTGATCACCTCACTGCCCTTCATTGTACGGAGCGGGCCAAGCCCGGGGCGGGGGGGGGGGACGTCACAATATAAACCTTAGCTCAGAAATGTTGTACTGAAATTGTGTTCTGAACCTTGCGTGATATTGTTAGTGATCTGCAATTGCTAAATTTGTAATTAAATTTTCACGAAAACCAACTTTTTCAACGAACTGAGAAGAAAATATTAACTAGTGTTCCTAAATGTATCTACCATGACTAGAGTAGAAACGTGGACAACTCCAAATGATTGACGAATTAGTCTTAAAATTGTGATGGGAAGGCATGATATATTAACGGCAAACTAATTTAAAACTGTTTCTTATTCGTTGAAGTACCGAGAACACAACGTTTCGCGAACAGGTTGTTTGCGTGATCAGGTGCTTAAAAACTCATTTTTTCGAATTCCAGAGATCAACATATTTACAAATTCTTTTGATAATGTGACTGCGCAGTTTAAGCATCCTATGTAATTATCTGGACTTATCGTTTTATATTGACTGCATACCCCTATAACATGAATAGTTGAAATATAGATCAAATAACAGAAAATTCTCAACTCGAGATATTAGAAATAGTACTATTGAAAGTACAATACAAAGACAGAATTATTTGACTCGCACTCACTAATTTATTATAATTCACCCATCTTACACCTTACTAACCAAACTGACTCGTGCAAAAACGTCCTACAGCAGTAATCTAATCAGTAAAGTTTGTTTAACTAACCAGTCACTTCCTGGGACAAATCAGAATAACAGAGCGACATAAGACAAAACGGAACACTGACCGCAGGGTAGGCGAGGGCGATTACCACGCCAGTAACAGACGTCCCAGTCGAGGTGCAAAACGCGAATTCCCACCCCATCAGGGCTACCAGGAAATTGCAAGTGCTTCCAGGAACATGTTCCGCGCGCGGATTATCACATGCGGGGAACAGGGCACGGGGACGGGGGAGGAAATGGAGACGAGAACAGCAGCGTCCGAGTTCTCGGAAAGCGCCGGGGGTTACCGCGTAGGGACCGCGCAATTCGCGCAAGTGGAAATGAGTGCTGCATTCCGCCGACCCGAACCCCCTGCGGGGGTTTTAAGTGGGTACCGGGGGTAAAGTGGGTACCGGGGATTGTGGGGAAGGGGGGGGGGTTGCAGGGGGATTGTGTGGTTAGTGGGATTGCGGGGAAGGGGGAGGTGGCGCGGAGGAGCCGATGTGTCGAGGTCGCTCAGTGTATCGACAACGAGCAAAAAATCGCACGTGTTTACTCGATATAACTGTGCAATTTGTGATGGACGATGAGAGGAAATAACTCGAAAGAATATGTTCGATTTTACGCTTGAATCCAATGGATGATGGAATACGATACGAGTTCTTTTTTTAATTGCCGGCCAAGAAATAAACTCGGTGTCTTTCCGGACGATTGTGATATTTCATCCATCTCTTCCTTGAAGCAATGATGCGAAAATGTTAAGTGAATGCAGTATTAAAGAAATTATCTTGAAATGCGTTCATCAAGTTCCCTGCATCGTATTCATTTCCATATTGTATAACAACTGAACTATTAGTATTATTTTCTATATTTACGGTTTGTATAGCATGTACATACATTCAAATTATGATACACACAGAGTTACGGTTTGTGCACATTACCTAACATCAGAAGAGAAAAACAGTAAATTTCAATTGGTTTTATAATTGCATTTCTGCCTCTAATCGTATGGATTGTAAAAAACTAATAAAACTACAACGGTATACAGCATTCACAATAGACTTGTGCATCTTATATACAAAGAAGTCATTTTTAAAATTAAGAATGTTAGTTATTTAGTACTGAAGAAAAAACAAATAGAGCCTAATTTGAATTAAACGCGTAAACGCTAAATAAAAGTAAACGCGTTCTTTCTTTCGAAAACAAATTTGTCGAGTTGCTGCTTCATTATTCCATCCTCTTTCTTCGTCAAAAATCAGGCAATTTTCGAGAAGGCGCACAGCTCCAGGGAAATAATGAGCATTCGCCAACTGCGAAGAATCCAGCCTGATCTACGATTTCCGGGCCGCCCCTGGAGAATCAAGAACGGAAATTTCGCCGCGCCCTCGTTCCCCAGGATATTGCGCCAAACAGTTCTGTCTGCCGGAGCAGAGGCGAGTATTTCCTGTACCCGGGGCTCGCAATAGATTATAAACTTCGTTAAAAGCGGCAACGCGCCTTCGCTCCAGCAACAAGTGCAAAAGCCCCGACGGCACCGCCGCCGCCGCCCTCGCGGGAGGTTGCTTAATAAGATGTGACCGGCGCCAAAAGGGATGGGACGTCCTCGCGGCAACCTCCCAGGGAAATGAGACGAGAGAGGGAAGAGAAGTGGTTGAAATAGAGAGGAATGATCTGGAGAAAGTAAAGGTGCAGTCCGTTTTGCTTTGTTCTGAGGCGGGATTTCGCAACCTTAAAAGGTGAGTAAAAGCTGCTCTTGAAATATTTATGAGGAGTGTTCCGATACAAAGGCATATTGTGAAGCAGATCATCCGCAAAGAACTTTATGCATAACGCAGTGACCAGTGTAACTTCAGTCACCACCATGCGAGCCTTGAACATGTACTGGATTATTATGTTACAAGAAAAGTCTCCGTAATTCAACCTACATTTGAATTGAATGCACCTAGGCAAGAAGTGAATTAACTCAATAATTGCAGAAGATTGGAAATATGCTACTAACAAAAAAATATTACTACAAAAGATAAAAGTGAGAAAAATCGCATTTCAAAGTATAAATGTGTGTATAAACTTATCGCATTTTTACCACTTTTAATTAACATTTTATATTGAGACTCTGAAAATAAGAAAAATCAACGGACATAAATAATAACGCGAAGACTACTTAAACACATTCATCTATTACATGCTGAAAACATATAAATGGATTGATGCTGTGAAAAGCGGAAGTCAAAATTTCATTAATTAAAACAAAAGGATTTTTAAAACAATTATTTTACAACTGTTCTTAAAAATTTTCTTTCCTCATCATTAGAATTAACCAAAGATTTAATTATGTAACATATCAAGGTTCAATTTTGTAGGTTCATTTCAAAAAGTCCAACATCATTATCATATTTAACTCGGTGACTACATGTACTTAACATGTACTTAAAACTTGAACTGGAAGTTTATCTTGCAAGAAGCACTGGCACTACAATCTTAATTATAATATTTTGAGATCAAGTTCACCAGTTTAATGTATGCGCGAAAGAGCCGCGAAAAAATTTGAATTGAGTAAAACACGACGTCAAATGCTAAGTTTAAAGGCCAAACTTCTATACAATTTTTTTTTACTTTCTCGCGCTTAAGAAGGAACTCTTAAGAAACTTATGTAATGCTACCCGAAAACGGAGAATTTTCAGCAGAAAAATTATTTCAGGGCCCTCGTAACGAAAATGTGGATAAATCCAGTTGCTAAATTTTGAAAAAATCTAACACGTGGTGTAGCTAGAATCCATGTTTTATGGGTCTTTGATAGCGAAAAATCGATTGACGGCAAAAAGTCCGTCCGTTCGTCTGTGAACAACTCTAGCGGCTAAACCGTTCTGCTGATTTTTTCCATGATGACGCAGCCCTTAAATTTAAAATCGATATTTAAATTTTGGAGGGTACTTTACATAAAGCTCCACGGAATTTTTCAAAACTTTTAAAAGAATGGGGCCATCGATTTTGATAGAATTTTGTTGTTGGATAGTCTGAAGGACGTTTAATAGAATGGTGCAGATCTCGTGTTTGTTGAAAACCCTTACTTTTCGAAAAATTAAAAAACTCAAACTTTTTTCAGGGGCTACGTACAACTACATTTATGAAGATTTTTTTTTCTTTTGCAAGTTCAACAATATTAATCAAGTTGTTGGACTTCTAGATTTCAATACTGAATGAAATATTATGTCCCTCCTGTAGTCTAAGTCCCCCTTCATTCAAGGCATCTATACTAACCTGCGTATTACCTGGAATTTGAGACTATTAAAGCTAATGAGACCATAAAACATTGAATAAAATTATTGAAATTATTCCACACATTATTAGTTTGAGTTCGCAGAATACCTCCATTCGCTCCTCTCTTCGGAAATTATATTTTTTGTCATTTAATTTATTTTCCCCTCATTAATATTCACAACGACTATGTAAATCTAGAATAAAGACCAAACCCTGCTATGCTTAGTTACAGTAACATGTTTTGAATAGACTACAGCAGCATTTTTACGTCCTTTTTTAAGCGAAGTTGTTACTTTTTAAGGACTGGATAAACCATTTTCTATCAAGTCTGCCCAAGATGAATTATTTCAGGACTCGTAAGAACAAATTGCCAGGCCTGAGCTAGCAGAACACCTACTTCTGCTATCAGCAGCAGTGCCCAAAAGGGGAGCAGCGGGGAAAACTTGCCCTAGACCCCGACTTAATTAAGAACCCGATTTTTTTCCATTCAAAACAAATAAATCTATTGACTTCTAATTAAAATTAACGGCTTATTTCTATTGCGCGGAGAAATGAATTCTGTTTATGTATTGGATGGGGTGGGAAAACGTTTGTTTGAATTTCAAATAACGGGCTACCGGGATCTACTGCCGTAGGCCTCTTGTTTTCTCTGGGTGCCCCTGGCTGTCAGTAGAGTACTGCAATGAAAACAACTTATGTGGTCTACGGGACGGCATGAAAATATCAAAGCAAACTTACGCGTAAACCTTATTGCCGCCGAACCATGTAAACGCAAGAAAAGCACGTTTACGAACTTCTTGGAAAGTAAGATGATAAGAGTTGCACAGAAAAGCCGAGCAAAAAGCAGACAAGCAGCGTTATGCGTCTCTGAAGGGAGGTCCTTGTTTCCGAACATACAAATGCTTTGCAGTGAGCAACGTGGCTCCAAAGAACGAGAGCAAAGGCAACAAACAGGTCTGCGCGGAGGGTGTTTACGCGAGGGAACGCCGTGCTCTGTAATAACGCATCGCATGGGGACGTCTCGTCCTGTGGATATATTTACGTCACTATTTATATCTCCCCCTGGGGATTGCAGCAGCTCTCTAACGCAGGTTGGCGTTTCATATTTTATGCGTCAAATCTCTCTCTAGTCGTTTTGAGTACGTTTACTGGCTGGCACAAATGGATTTTCTGAATTACAAATGGAAAATTTTAAACGAAGACCAAAAATATTTTTTATTCCTTATAAGTTATATGACGAGGGAAAAACGCAAACATAACAAAAATCATGGCATGACAAAAGAACATGCAAAATAAAAAATAGGATATTCATGTTAAAAAAGTTTTATTGTAAACGGTGCTTGGCAAATATGTGGGTGTAAAAAGATTCGGAATGAACCGTTGCAGAGTTTCACATATATATATATATATATATATATATATATATATATATATATATATATATATATATATATATACCGTGTGGCCCACCTAAGATGTTCCCTTCAATTTTCCCCTGAACCGTTGCAGATACTGAGATGCGGTTTTCACTAAAACTACTATATGCAAGGGGCACATATGGTCATGCATAATGTTATTCTATTGCATTTTTTATTGCAGAGATATTGACCCAACTTCGATTTTTTAAATGGAACCCTGTAGATTTTTTTAGCTCATCATAACAAGCGTGAAGAGACGAGTTCATAAATATTCATATCGTCATATGTTACATAACAAAATTTTCGAGAAATTAAGAGTTTTAAAGATGCACGCCGACTGCTGGTTTCCGTAATCTGAACGAGAAATTCCGGGTGATATGCGGCGAGGCCATCGGAAGGCGAGGCCAAGGAATCGGAGATGCGTTGCTAACATTGTAATTTTTATCACGTGTGTTCCTAAACATGTATATTATTCCACGTACAGATTAAATGGAATTGTAAAAATCATTAACCAATTTTATTATGAAAATCATTAACCCATTTTTTTAAAGACGGCTCCAAATTTTTCGATTAAAATGGCTATTTAGGACAAGCTTTTAGTCTTCTTTAATATTCTTAAAATAATATTTCGGTTCTAATATTTGGAAACAGAAAATCTGGGAAATTTTCAAAAAATTGTACTTTGGGCAGCGATAGATGGCAGCTGGCAAGAAGGAAGGGTCAGACTGTACAGTACCAGTCCACACCAAGGAAATTAGAAAACTTCACTACGAGAAAATCTGTACTATTCTGTAGCACCTCTAGTTTCTATTATAAAATAACTTTAGAAATTACTATAAAAGCCATCAATCATCTTTATTATTATTATTATTATTATTATTATTATTATTATTATTATCACAGTAAAGAATTATTTACACACTATTTCAGCACTACACACAGACTTAACAGAAAATGATTCCTTAGATTAAGGTGACAATATGATGGAAACCGAGCTTACTGGTCCAATAAACTGCTGATAAAATGTGGCTGATATTGCTGATAAAATGTGGTTCTTGCCATGTTCAAGCTTCATAAGATCAAAAATTATAGCGAAACATTTGAGGTGAGCTAATTGTAACATTATATGTTTTCCGATATGAATGTCTCAATTGAAAGAACTTTATAGCTTTAACAGTCCAAACCAACAACATTCGCTTGGGATCTGCTAAACAGTTAACTATCATTTAGGTTTTAGGAAAAAACACAATTAACATCATAGCCGAATAATCCCCATCAGCATCGAGTCGAGTATTATGGCAATGAACTATTACAGAAGCTCTTTATTAGTGATTATTTAGAGTACTTTAAAGGAATAAGAGAGGGAGAGGCGATAATGCATGATGCATAAGCCTAGGAGCAATTACCGGAAGTGTGAGCACTTCGACAAACGCAATGGGTACGGGAGATGAAAGGTACATTGTCAGCGGATACTATAGACAAGGAGGCTTCACTCGCGTTAGGCGTTTTGTACTCACCAGGTTTGTGGGAGAGCGAACAAGCACCATCTGCATTACGGTGAGGGAACAATAGATACGCCCACACGAGAGGTAGAACGTTCAGATGCAACTAGGAGGAAGGGAAAATGAGAACGCGCAGGGGACTGGATGAAAGAGAGAGTACGAACACAAGAGGATCATTGATTCTCTTTTGCTGAAGAACCGTTATCGAATGCCAGTGTCAAATCGAGAGTCGGCATACAGTGAGGAAAATGGGTAATAGCGTTTTTTTCATATTTTACATCACTTTTAACTATCACTCAACTACGAAACCAAAGTTGTAAATGTTCACTTGCTCAAACAAGTGAGTATGGTTGTTTTAATTTAAATGAAGTACATCGTAGGTCCTACAAAAACTTCCATTATTCCGGAAAAGCAAGCTACTAAGTAAGTCTCTATTCTCAAAACGTAGCTGACAATTATTGGTCTAGATTTTTTACCTCACAACACCAACGTATCTTAGACATTATATTCCCATTTGCATTACTAAAACAAAACATTGTTCGTAGTAGAGACGTACATAAAACACACAATACTGTCGAAATACGAGGGCACAAAACAGAGAAACGGCCAACGGTCGTTACATTAGAGAGGTACAGTCAGCACAAACAAGGCAGGGACACAAAGAAGTCATGAGGGGCGAAAGCTAACAGAAGATGGAGGAAGAGGACGAAGCCGCAAAGCGCGTTGCCGGCGCGCACCAGATGGCATCACTCAAGGTCCGAGCGCAGGTGTGCAAATGTCACCTGAAAGATGGCGCCAGCGTCCGAAAGGTTCATTCGGTCTAATTTTCTGCAAGCGACGTCCCAGCTGAGTCCCGAAAAAACAAATGGATGAAAAATCGGAACGCGTTTGCGGCGAGCCCGGCTTCCAATGAAATATCTGTCCAGATGGAGGATAATTTATCGTGGATTTGATTGATTGAATCGCTGACTGACCGAAAAATGAATAGGAGAGTTTCAATACAAGTTTTTCCCTCCCCCCCAATCAAATACTATTTTATCCCTACGATTTTTGGAACAATGTTTCATTGTTTTTGAAATCTATAATACCAATACATCTCAAATATATTTTGTAAACAATTTTCTCGCAAAAGTAAACTAAATCCAGTCGACCTGCATAATTAGCGACGAAGTTCTACATAGATCCTCAGAACAGAAGTAGGTTTTTACGTTCAGCTAATTAATTCGGACAAATGAACGACGTCTGTCGTTAAATTTTGGAGGATGATGTCTAACTTGGGTTGGCATGATTCATCTTACAAACGCTCATGAACCCTCTAATTAATACAAAAGATTTCATTTCCCTCATTCATTCAGCCTCTTCATCTTCTTGAACGTTATTCGTCCACTAGTGAAGGATTTTTTTTGTAATTCGGGAACAGAATTTCACACAAAGTACGGTTACAGAAACATGAAACGTAAAACTACAGATCAGAGCAGCCGACCGCTTGAATTCTCCTCCAGACGAAGGCTGAATTCAACCTAGCTATGTGCCTACTGTCGAAAACCCGCCACTGTCACTATTCGAACTCTACAACCTTTCTGTCGAAGCTGCTGCAGAGACAATTCTGAGCTAACTCAGCCGGTCAGAGTTGTGCGAGAGAACTGTAAGTTGCTATTCTAGGAACCAAAAATCTCAGACAATACAGTACATTGTAAGAATGCTTAATATTTTATAACTTAATAATAATAATAATAATAATAATAATAATAATAATAATAATAATAATAATAATAATAATAATACGGTAAGATGGTAATTATTAATTGTATTATTAGTGTTGTATTGTTAACTTAACACTTTAAACAATTTTCATTTACACATATCTTCCTTTCAGAAATATTATTAGTGTGCTATCTGTGTTCTCTGCACTACGATGTAACTAAAACGCAGGAATGTTCAGACATCAACCTGCCTACCAATTTTCTTGCATTATTCCAGTGTTGGTTCGTGCACGAGGGTAAGTGCTTCAGTGAATATCTTCATTTTGTAAGAGCAGAAAACTTTTATTTTAGCAAAATGAAGCGTTAATAAATACATTTGATCGACCTTTGAATGGAGGAGGGGGGTTCAGCAGAAAATTTGATAACTCGTCAGTTGACAGCGGCACAGTCCAATGCATCGCAAGTTGCCGCCGCGCAGCGCTTTGGAGGTGGCTCGGCGAAGAGAAACCCCTCAGAGGCACGGAATGAGGGAGAGGCAAGTAGGCGAACACATGGGCACATTGGCGTGCGCGCAGGTACGGGGCCGCGGCCACCCTGCCACCCTGAAAACTTAGGCAGGCCGGCCGGTTTAGTCGTACGTCATAAAACATTTTATTTAAGTAAACAAAGTTTTCCTCTTTTAAACTGACAATTTCGGGAATTGGAACACATTTGAAGAAAAGAGACTCCTAACTACCTGACGACCCTGTTAATGGTTCACGGTAAAACCAATTGTATTCATTAAAATTATTTCTATCTCTTTGTATTATATTTTATTTATTTCTAGTACCACAAGTCACTTGTAAATAAAGTATAGTACAAATGGGGACCCTGTGAGGGACAGAGGTAAGACCCCCTCTTGTTTGAGGTTGCGGACGCCTTCGCATAGGCAAGGAGCTGGCCTAGAGGTGAACTCATAGTTAGAAGTACAACGAAAGGCGGTAAAAATATACGCACAACACTTCTATCCTCTTTCGAAACAGACCTAGCGAGAGAACCTAAGGGTTCGTTCTACGTCCCTGGAAAATTGTATCCACCCAGTACCATGTTTCTGTGTTTTATCTATTATATTTGCTAAATATGTTGTAAAGATTATAAAGATGAAAATAAAGGATAGATTTAAATAAATTTAAAAAATGTAAGCATATTAGATTGAAAGGATATTTATCATTGAAAGTCTCTCGTGTTTTACTCCAACAATCTCTTTCAAACTGTACTAATCTTTGAGCTGTGGCGAGTATTTTGTATTCTCCCCTAGTGATCGGCGATCGAACGGCATTGTACCCCCAGGCCTGCATAAGCACTGAGGCAGCAGACTTGTTTCGTGTTATTCCGATTCGTAAACTTCAAGGACTGCAGAAAAAACGCATGTGAACGCACGAATGAATTTGTTTAAATTCTGACTTTGTATTCGGATAGTTAAGAACAATAACAGCATCTATTCCATTTTCAATATCAAATTTGCGACTCGTATTACATCGCATGACCGTGCACACAAGCAATTTGTAACCTGTGAGTGGCTTGAATTATGGTAAAAAATGAATAGTATCCTGTTCCTTTTAATTACACAGGCACACAAAAAGTTTTCAGACCCAAATACTTGACCCATGTTTCTCTACGTGCTGAAACCGAATCTGTAGCCAGAATTGCGCCATCATCCTCTACTTTTTTAATCGCAAGAAAAAATCGTGACATAGTATTCTTTTGTTTTCGGGGTTGCTGTCAGCCCCGAAGATTGACACATGTTTATGCATTTCGACGCGCGATTTTGAATCTGAATCTGAAGCCAGAATTGCACCACTGCGCCATCAATATATTCGCAGGGTTTCGAGTTTGGTCACATCGATGAGAAAATCAACTTTACAGAAAATAGTCTGAAGGGTTTAGGCTCTAGAGTTTTGTGTACAGTCACGCAAAACCGAAAGCTATTCTCGGCGTTAAATACATAGATATACACATTCCTTTAAACGCTGATATAATTGAACATATCAGAATTTCCTTATTATCGCATTTTGTCTTGGCGAAGTAACAGAGTTCGCAATGTCGCGGTTGGATATTTAATATTGTTCTCAAACTTGGGAGTGTCTGGAATTTTCTTCATTAATTACGTTTCCGAAACACATTCAAATGCATCTCTGGAGACTCAATGCCAACGGGAGGAAGATGCCAGTTTTTAATGACTCTCGTGAGATAGTACAGGAAACATTGCCAAATTTTTCAGGTGAAAAGGCGCCTTTCTAAGTAAGAAATATCAGTGAGAAGCTGCAGAGAACTATTCTTAATATTCTTATCTGCCCTATTGAGATATAACCAATAAATATAATAATAATAGTAATAATAATAATAATAATAATAATAATAATAATAATAATAATAATAATAATGAAGCCTACACAAATCACTATCGGGCAAAGGCCTCATGCTTCAAAACAGGGTTAGCTCACATTACACATTAGATGAGCTTCTGATGCTGATGCTGATGCTGATGCTGATGCTGATACTGAGTTCACTTTAGTTTATCTATTTCAACTTAGTTCACTTTTGTTCTATTTTGCCCCTTATTTTTACCTGGCTCACTTTGCTTTACTTTAATAAGGTACATTTCACACTTGTGCATTTCTCATTCCACCTAACTCTGTCTTGAGCCACTCATTTCCATTTCTTCCCTGCCATTTTCTGTAGTTCATTGCATCATCTCATCTTCTGTCTTCTCACATTTTTCTTTCCTTCTCTGGGGTCCCATATTGTTGTGGTGTAGGCCCATCTTTCTGGATGCATTCTTGCAACGTGTCCTCCCTGGATGCATTCTTGCAATATGTCTACTACAAATATATTATTTAGGAATAAATAAATAACAAATTGAAGAAAACCTGTGTGAAGCTGTAGATCACAGAATGAAGGTACATATGTGGGTGGTACGTATGTGAAAGTTAGATTGCCAAATATAAGCATATCGCTCGAAATTTGACATATTTATTTTTGACTTTGGTAATGAAGCATTCCCCCATTCCCAGCTGTCAAATATCATGAAATGTTAATCCCACATAACGCTTGCAGGCAAACCTTCATCATATTCTGCGCAATAAATACTGTGAAAACGAAACTAATTTAAACAAAACACGATAGCGCGTTTTTATTTTCAAAATAGTTTCATTTTCAAATTTGCTGTAGTCAGGCCTCTGATGCTGAGCCAACAGATCTAATATTTTTAAGTGAAACACACACTCTCATCTGCTCTGATCGGTAGTTTTCCATGGCTTCTGCGATCAATACCAAAGGAATGGCGGAACAGAACCCTCACAAACGGTCAACGGACCGCATGCGATCTTTCCTTTGGCTTTGTCCTATCCACTCCCCTTACACAAACTTACATGCACTACAGTTGGGAGCTTTGTGCTCGTCCCGACTGGGGCAGTACCCCGCCGGAGGAGATACCTCCAAGGAAAAACTTCCCGGAAGTCGGCGTGTAGATCTGCGCCGGATATCACCATCCAGCGGGAGAAGGAACACTGCTCTCTCCCACGTCAAAAAATTCCCTTCACTAATGACCATAGCAGATGTGCCTGAAAACATCAATCAAGGGAACGGGAGAGGTGGCTCAGGGCATCAATAGATGCTACTGCAGGGCCTCTGACTAAGAGGTCACATGTTCGAGTCCAGACTGTGGAAACATTTTATGACTTCTCATTAACCGACTCCTTCACCTGCACTGAATTCTCTGACTGGAGGAGACTTCTAGCGGTCGGCCACCCTGATCGGTAGTTTCCCGTGGTTTCTCTGATCAACACCAGGCCAATGCCAGAGCAGCTGGCCAAGGACCGCGCGCGACCTTACTTTCCTCTTCCTTGTCCTCCTCTTCCACTTACAGAACTTACAGAACGGGCTCAGCAAACATTTAAAAACCACATGTCCCTGCTTTTCTGAGACAAGTTCAGGCACAATTCAATATGTTGCAGTCCTAATAATTATCTTAGTACAAACGATGTTAATACAGTTTTCTTCGCCCAAGATAACGTGAAGGCCCGAGGAATAGAGGTCGAACATCAATCCAGAGACTACGAATGCACGCTGCCTAGCGACAAGCGGGAACCCCTACTTGATGGGTACGAAAGCCGGCTACAGAGGAACATGGCGCAGGGAGGGAGCAACGTCTGGGGAACGGAGGCGGCCGGGGAAGGCGCGGCGCAGCTCAGCGCGATGCGGGCGAGACACTCGGCGGCCCCGAGGACAACTGACGGCTGCGTCGCGCCGCATCACAATGCAAGATGAATGGCCACGAGTGGCGGCGTTAGAGCGCGCTGCGGTTCGCAGCCTTCCTTCGGTTAGAGAGGGCGTTCCTCAAGGCGCCGAAGTGGGGCTTCGGGTCTCACTGCCCTTCTTCAGATGCCCCTTCAGATGCCTCTTTATCCTTCTCCTCCAGACAGTTATTCCCGCTCGCGCTTCGCCTCTGTCGATAGGAAGGATCTTGCCCTCCGAGGGCAGGAGCGATAAGAGGAGATAACGCAGTCGAAAGTTCGTGGAGCAGCAACTTAGCCCGATAGGGATTCAAATTCCTCCGAAGTATCTGATTTCACCAGACCTATTCTTAGTTTCTGCAAAACTTTTTTTAAATCAGAAATTAATTAATCATTAGATGGAGTAAATTTGCGAAAACTTTGACAATTGTATTTTGACATTCTAATGTGTACAAAAAATCGCGAATCAAATTGAGGAACTTGAAAATGATTTTTTGAAGTAATTTCATTTTCCATTTTTCCAGCAATATCAATTTTTTTCAAATTTCTTTTCATTATTTTACCCTTTTACAGCACATCCAATTCAGGCAAGAACAGTTACGCGAAAATAAACAGGCCCATTTGGCACTTGAACAATATGTCAAATGATCAATCCATCGCTACAAACTTGCATTTATAACATTTCTCGGCACAAACGCGCAGTAGAATAAAAAAACATAATGAATTCTAGAGACGGTGTCTCGAATATGAGGAAGTGAAAAGTGAATTAGCGGACATTTTGAGACGAACTCAAATGTCGGAAGAGTTCTACTGTACACGTGTTTTATCTGTAGAATGAACGAGTTATTATAAAGACAACGACAAAAAGCTCGGCAAACTTCAAGATAGTCAAGTGAAACACTTCTCAGAAGCCGGTTAGAAAGCAAGTGTAATATGAATACTTAGTCTGACAATGTGAATTTTAAACAATTAACAGCCATTTATTTTCTTCGATTTGTTGAAAAAAAACTACTTGAAAGCATTTATGTCCGACACACGATATTAAGTTCACTGGTTTGAAATCCATCTTGTCTTTACAATTCAAGGCAATGAAAAATAAATAAAACCAGTTCTTGTTTATTCCACCACAAGTGTTATCGTCTGAGTAACGCTACCAAAATAAACAGACCACTTCAATCGCAAATCCCACGATCTCTATTATTCGCATATGCCTTCCTCGCATCTGACCATCGCCCGGAATACCCAATTGAAAGCCGTACTCTGGGAAGAACAGAGGCGACGGCGGCGGCAGTGGTCGCGGCAAAGAGACCGCCACAGAGTCGGTAATGAGCCGAAAATCAATCCTGGGACCGCCCTTGCCCGCGTGGAGTGCCGTTCATTAGACCGTAACGTAATTAGAAGCGCGTCAAAACCGCCAGCGCACTCCGCTCCCGGTCGCGCGCCGCCAGCGGGGCCGGCGCAGAACGCCACCTCGAGATGGCGCTCGGCGGATCATTCTCTTTGTCGCCGCACACACCATTCTAATTGCAATTAGCTAATGTCTGATTCCTGTTAACTACTGGACATGTCATTATTGTGCCATTTCATTTTGGTGTAGATACTAAGCGGACATAGTTTTCTTCTCATTAGTTGCAAATGATGTTTACTACTTGACCATCACCACTTTGTTGATACACACTGAATCTGATTTCATTTCTTCCGCGCTTTCATACCTTGCATTTCCATTCCTATTAGAGGATTCCCAGTCTGGATCGTAGTCCAGTGGTTGGATATCCTAAGGGACTTTGTTTAAAGCCGTATTCCAATAAATATCGCTTTAAAGATTTTTAATCATTTCATTAGCGAGTGCAAACAACGTAAGTACACGTTTACTCAATGTATGACAGTCGGCGTGTGTACGTGACTGTCACTAATATTGTCATGCACCTTCAATACTCCGACACATAAATACAGCGCAGAACTTTCTTCCACAAATTGAATTTCTAAATAGAATACAGATAGACATGACGCAATAAGCATGTGAAATTACGATGAATATTTCATTTATGAGAGAGAAATTTGGAAATGTCAGAAGTTCAGGCGCACCAACACTGAGCGTTATTATTACGAATATGATATTGAGCAAACAGAGCTGGTGAAGATCGTTGTTACTCTTTCCCGTATTTTCTCTCATAAAAAACAATTTTAATTATTTTAGGACTGCGACCTATCTTTATCTCAATTTCGCGATATTATAGGTTTTATTTAGATAAAATTCATCTAGTTCTCTTAATGTCCGCGCAATTCCAGTTGATCACACAAGTACGTAACTGCCATACAAGTGCATTCACATGCTTCACCATGGAGAAAAAAAATTCTTAATATCCCAAAGCTGATGCATAAAAGCACTTCTTCGAGATATCGTCTATTTCTTTAAACTATTCTTCCTTCATCGAAATCTCCACTTGAACCCTTCATAAAGAAGAGGTCCTGCCTTAAGGAGCGTTATCCTCTCCTCCTGTGCTCGCAAACCGCCAGTCAGCACGCGTGCACCTGACGTTTCCAATGGCACTTTCGCACACGCTGGATGAATGAATTATGCTACGCGCTGTCTGCACAGACCGCGCCCTCTCTGCCACCGTGTTGCCGTGTCAAGTCTCTGTTTAATGAAAAGCCGCCTCGTTGAAATGGAGCGAATGGACGCATTAAATATCACACCGATGATGAATTATTTTCTTTTCGAGAGGCGCCCGCGACTCATAAATTATATGATATACTTTCAATGCCAGTTATTTACTTGGGTGACAGCTGAGTCACGCAGCGATGGAAAGCGTTGGGGACGCGCGAGAAAAAAAGGAGCTCTTAAACGGTTAGAAAATTAATTCTTGTTATTTGGGTTCACAGAACGAAGAAATCAATCATCGTACTGTCTGACTACTTTTCTTTGCGCATCCAGATTTCAAGACGGTTATGATGAATACATTCGTTTAATACCTTTTTTTTTAATTTTAAGAAACACAATACAGAACATTAAATTAGAGTGTCACAACAACTGCAGACCTAAATTCTAAAGGTTAACAATGGAAATATCGTTGTTGTATAATAATAATTTATCATATAGCAAGTAAAGCCCTGCAGAATGTTTGTTTGTTTTCGGGGCGAATATCAAAATTCAAAAGGTTAGAACGCGGTAGGATGTAGGTATTGTAATGGTTTAAAGGCCTTCGGCCTAGCCACATACTATCAACTTATCTAATTTGTCTGTGTAATAATTACTATTAAATAAATAAAATAAAATGTTGTTTGTAAAGGAAAAAAGCCTAATCAGAAAATCAATATTTTGGGATAAAATGCGAAGGAAATGATGCGCTAAGCAGACTCACAAACGTTTTATGTTAATCGCGCAGGCCGAAAGTAGGAATCTCGTCATCGACTTCGACAAGAGTAGCGAAGACTGAGCTTTAAGGGTAAACTCCCACCAAAAGAAAATTGTCACTTTAACCAACTCCTTAACTTATATGCATAACATTAATTTTTTAAGAGAATCACTTTTACTAACATAGGTGAGATATTATGTAAAAACGCTAGATAAAGTGTTTAGTTGAGCTTCATTAAACAATTTAAGCAAATTCTGTAGATAACGATGATAGAGATCCCGTGCGGCGGTGTGTCTAGGAGCGCTACATCGCAAGCTGCTTGTCTCCAGCTCGCGGCCGCGCGCCAGGGGTCAAAAGGGATCGCTGGTAATAATCAGCTGGATTCCGCCGCTGCCTAGGGCAATCCGCGGCGCACCCGGGCATAATAGACGGCCCGCGGTGTGACGTCACCGCTCATTTCCCTCGAACGCACCAGCGGCGTTAAGTTCTGGGCAGCACTGGATACGCAGAATCTGCCGAAAGCAGGATCGTTGCGGTTTCCAGACAGCAAATAACTGCGTTCAACACTCACGCTCAGTATGAAATCATCGCACATCATGTTATGTACAAGTATTAAGTGCGAAATTGAAGCATTGCACCCCTCAAATTAGAATATACTATCTAAAAGTACGAATAGTAAAAATGCGTGTTCGCATGTTTATGCATAGGCGTTTGAAAGTGTTCGTGTGGTTTGATGAATCTCTCTAAATAGCACGATGAAAATCCATAAAAACTGAGCGACTTCCCAGAAAGAGTTATCTCAGTACAAATGACGTGCGATCTCGATAATTCGATTAAACAATTCATTGGCTGTATGTATTCAGCATTTTTCTCTATCACGATTTTTTACACTGTCGAAACAAGGTCACCCTGTCTTGCGATTTTTCCAGCTTTTTAAAACTGAGCTAAATTCACATGTCTTTGGGTCTGGACCAATTGTTTTCTCCCATTTTACTTTTAAATACGCCTTCAAGTGTCCAGAGTTCAAATAGGTCACAGTCGTGCAAAAGCTACTCTTCTGTGTTTTAAAAACGGTTTGAGGGTTGTGTTTGTATTGTGATCCAGGAAAAGTGTTTTCAAAAATGTTTTTATCACACGTTTTCAGGAAACAAAATATTTTAAAGTGTTACTGAAATAAATTATTTTTTCTTAGCTACATTAGTTACTTTCTATAACTTTACAGACGGGTAGAAAGGACCACTGACTGCATCATTGGCAGTCACTTCAAGCACAAAGAAAAATTAAAACTGGAGGCTTCCCACTAACTTCCAACTAGGCAGGACGTGGAGCTCCTGCCTTCTAGTGGAAAGGAGTAAAGCGAATATTAGTTATTTTCCTTCTTTTATGTAAAGAAAAGGTCCAAATATCTTATTTTAATAAAGACATTGCAATAACGCAGCACGCACTGCAACATTTTTGGACCCAAAAGTATCTCAAACACTTTTGCGGAGTAGAATCTCGAGTGGCCAAAACTGAGTCAAGTATCTGACCATTACCAAAAGTTTGCAATTTTCAAGTGGCCAACCCAAGATAAAAAGTTTAATTTTGGAAATAAATTAATAAAAATTACAAAAACCTGAAAATTGGCAATTTTAAAGAGAAGATTATATTCAGAAAGAGGTATCCTAATCGCATATTGAGTTTCACTTACTGAATTTTGCTTTGTATCCCAATAGTTTTACGAAAACTACGAAAATGTTCTTAACTTTATCCATTGCTGGAGATTTTCCTTCAATTTTCTTCTCCCGAAAAAGTACAACATTAAGATATAAAGGACCTTAATGCTACTCATCACATTTGGGGTACCCGCTATTTTGCTTGAGAATAAAATTATTAACCCTTTTAAAATTTATTCAACAGGAATTGTATTTTACAGGTTTTGAAATACGAATTTTAGGAAAATAATATTGCTTACGATCTATTCAATTAAACCGAAGCACATGTTCAAAACATTAAAGGGAAAATGTACAAGTTATGTTAATTCAAATTTATAAAAAACACTTAAGCTACATAAAACCGTCTACGTGGCATTCATATTTTAGAGAATTCTATGTGCATACAAATCAACGTCGACTAGTAAAATAGAAAATAATGACCATTGTGTAATGGACTGTAAAAACCAGATTTGGTGTATTCGTCATTTCAATGCCTCCAGATTTTCACTCACGATTTTCAGAAATATAAAATATCAGAATGAATTGGAAGAATTTAATAACCAGTCAGTGAGGGTAAGGGGATCTCAAGCCGAAACACTGAAGCGACAGTGAATGTGACAGACGGAGAGGTTGATATGAAAAATATAAATAAAAGATTCAATTCAGAAATAGCAAAGATTAAAACCATGACAATATAGGATTGAACAGAAACAAACCGTGACCAAGACGAGTGATTGTGGAACGAGGTTCAACTGTAGTTAAACATTAGAGTCGAATAAGGATAATGGCGCAATAATGAAATAGAATACAAACTTCCACAACAAACTGCCGGTGAACCCCGAAGGAGAAACCCATCGTAAGTTGTGTCAATGAAATGATAAAAAGGAACAGAAAGCATTTTTAGTATATGGTGGAAGATGTAAAAAGTGCATGTGGGAGGAGCGAGGAGGAGACTGAGAAGGGCTTGAGCGGAAGAGGAAAAGACTGAGATAGAAACTCTGGAAGGAGAAACTGAACGTAAGCTTGAAGGGAAAGAAAAGGGGGCGAGGGCGCAGCGCCAGCGTGGGTGTGTGCGCGGCTGCCGATACCGTCGCCCCACCTTCGATGCCCTTATCGCCGCCGCACAGCACCGTGCACGGGCCGCTTTTTTGCGGCTCGCAGCATCACACGTAAGGAAGACACGGGGAGGGATGAATCATCGAAGAAACGCCACACTACACATCGCACAATCCGACGCTACACATGAATGACATAAGAGCATCGCGAAAATTGAAAGGAATTAATAAACACATGGTGTAAGTACATAGACGCCATGCTCAAATGATTGAACACTAATCAACAATGAGGCCGATAGCTAAATTTGAAAATCACTTATTCATGTGTCTGCCAATTGGTCAGACTCAAATGACACGAAAAGTTTGTTCTGAATATTGAAGTCATAATGATTCTAAATTCATTTTAATATAATTAGTAAAGAATTAAAATACTTTATTGGATTTCAATCCTGTAAATCGTATACTTCTATTTAATACAATTAGTCCGCATAATGGGTCTAACAACGTTGAACGCCTCTCTCTAAACTCCACGAATATGCTTCACCTGTTTACATTTACTTTCTTAGATGAATAAACCAATGAAAAGTAATAAAGAATGTTGTTACAGATTTCATTAACAGAAAAAAAACTATCTTTAATATTTTAGTTATAGAAAGACTCCGAAAATTTTTTGAAATTTGATTCCATTCTCAACCACCATTTTCTTAAACGTCTTTCACACTATCCAACAACAAAATTTAACAAAAATGATTTTTGGAAATTTCGAAAATGTCCCAAGCGCTTCATGTAAAGTACTTCCAAGAATTGAAATATCGGTTTCAAATTCAAAGGGGCTCGACATCAGCCAGATCGATTGGGGAATATCAATTTTTATGAAAATCTGCTGAACGGTTTAGCTGCAAGCGTTGTTCACAGACAGACGGACGGACGAACGGACGGACGGACGTTTTGCCGTCATTCGATTTTTCGCCAACAAGGACCCGCAAAACATGGGTTGTGGCTACGAGTTATAAGATTTTTTTTTTAATTTAGCAACTGGATTTATCCCCTTTTTCGTTACCAGGACCCTGTTTTACGAGTTGTTTTGCCGAAAATTCACCGTTTTTTCGCGTTGCATTACATCACTTACACTGTACTACGTAGGTAGAAAGCAAAAAGGATTCAAAATAATACGAGGAAGGGAACCAGAGAATAATGACCTTGCGGGGCTTGTAAAGAAGAGAAAACTAAGGACCAACAAAAAGTTTAAGAAATATCATTTATCTATCTATATTTGTATCTTCTGTCTATGTCTATACTAATATATAAAGACAAAAGTGCGTTGTCTTACAGCGCGGTAATCTCTGAATCTACTGAACCAATGCCGATGAACCTTTTGTACTATCATCCTTTAAAGGCCTAAAGTACTATAGGCAATGATTTACAAATATCAACTAATATATTTTCAAAATAATTACTTCTCTGGACATTTTCGCCTAGCTTTACATCACCGATTCAAGAGTGCATCAATGCCACCAATAGTTTAGCTGCGCGCCACCAGAGGATGACGTCTGAGATCTACTACTGATTTCATCAAT
Source organism: Teleogryllus occipitalis (assembly GCA_011170035.1). Lineage (NCBI taxonomy): Eukaryota > Metazoa > Arthropoda > Insecta > Orthoptera > Gryllidae > Teleogryllus > Teleogryllus occipitalis. Next base: position 28,476 of record BLKR01006474.1, read on the forward strand.
GTCCAGAGTTATTACGAAATTCATTGGAGTTTGAATAAGTTAACGTAATGTCCGTGTGTGAACATTTGAAATAAAGCCGTAACTGAAGTGGTAAAGAATGTCAATGTTCATGCATTGCTCTTTGTCCGTCTTATATACAAAGTGGCTAGAAATCATTGAGAGTTTGAAAGTGTTTAATAATTGAGGTAGGTTGAGAGAATAAATAGTACAATAATATTGTAGCGGCACAGACCACCACGAGGTATTTCGACCATAATCCCTTTCAGCCACAGGATGTCGAACAAAGGGACGGAAATGCCCAACGGCTTGTCAAACCCACGCCAGGGAAAAACCCCTGACGTCATGGAAAGGGCGCGTCTCGTCTTGTGAAAGGGCGCAAAGGCCTACGTCAAAGGGCGGTTAATAGACTAGGCAGATGGCGCTACTTGACGGTTCGTACGCCAAGATGAGACAAGTCACGTGACGCACAACCCGATGCGTGATTGGCGGAGAGCCACCGCATCATCGGGACGGGAGAGGGAATGGCGCGTGCCATAAATAGGGAGATAGTAGCTTCCCCAGTCTTCTTATTTGAAAATTCTTCGGTGAGCGAGCTTCTGCTTTCTGAGTCGCTCCTGGCTCGGCTTCTCTTGAGTATCGCGTCGCCGTATGGCTGCCGAGTGCCGCTGTGGCGTCATTGCCGCAGCAACGAATAACAGACGTGAAACAGTGTGATATTAATATTTATTACAGATATCCTCCGACACCCGAATCTACTATTTACAATATCTACAGCTTATTTCTGGGAGGAACTTCACCTTGTCACCACAACCGCTTGCCAGATAAGACTTACTCCCGCGGTGTAATGCACCCTTCTCTCTAAATCACGACGAATTCACGCCGGCTCCAGACCCTTTGCCCCCGTAGCCTACCCGACGTGCCACGCGCCGCGCACCCTCACACGACATCCCACGCAGAGCTCGAGAATCAGCAGCAAGAGTCGTGTGCGAGTGCGCTTATATACCCTCGGGGCTGGCTGACGGAACTGTGTCATCTCGCCGCTTCCGCCAGCCGCGTTTACCCGACAGCCGAACTTCGGGGTTCACAAATCTGGCCCCGTGGCAACGCAACGTCAGCAGCCCTGGGGTTTTCTGCCTTTCGCCCTATGCGAGAGCCGGGTTTCCCGTCCCGATATAGCCTCCCTTTGTTCAGGGAGGCGTCCCTTGCATGCTGCCCGCTGTCGCAGCCTACTTCCTTGTGCATGAAATGCACGTAGCCAATATTTATTGTATGTGGCGACTGTATGACGCCACACCGCGATCAGTGTCTCGCGCTGAGGCGTTAGCCGCCGAACGTGAACTGGTACAAGCGTGGACGTTCCCGCGTGTACGCACGCAAGCGTGTCCGTCCCACATGTGCGGGCACCACCCAAAGCAACGGAAGACGGAAGGCGCCTTCCCTGAGGCATCGCTCTCGCCACGCCGCCACTTCAGCGAGTTGCGAGGGAGTCCCGGCGTCGACTGGAGCTGACTGAGCCTCGCTGCCACCGGAGATCAACCAGCCAGACCTACTCGACCAGCTCGACCTACCAGCGCCGAGCACGGAGCATTCGGGTGAGATCGCCAAATGGGGCAACCGCCCACGAACATTTAAATCAAAAGGTGGAGAGAAAGACGGTTAAGAGAGAGTGAGGAATAGATAGTCAGAGCGCAGTAGGCGTCAATTGTAATTTAGTACTGATATGATGTATGAGGCATAAGTGTTTATCTTGGGTGGGTATCAATATAATTAAAGCAATATTTATTATATAATCAGCTCGTTCAATGATAGAAAACCAGAATCCAGTCATGCATGTCTCCCGAATCCTCTGCCAGATTCTATAAGTGGCTACGCAGGTGAGTTCTCACTACCACTGGCAGCCGGGCAAGCAGCCAGCCCACGTTGGACAGGGCAGAAGCTCACAATATACAGTACAGAATGTACAGTAATGTACAATGTACAATATATAGATATCGTATACAATCTAAACAACGTCATCTTTTATAGAAATTTGTGACAATTGAATTGTTTGACGAAATGAGTGTCACAATTGTCAAAACAGATTACAAATGCCAAGAGATGGCAGTCTATTAAAATTTTGAATCGGCTACTCACAGGGAAGATTGACTTGCTGAAGTACTCACTCGCCCCATTGAAAATAATACGGGGAGAAATGTGAAGAAATGTGAAAATAAGAAGGGGAGAAATGTGAAGAAATGTGAAAATAAGAAGGGGAGAAATGTGAATAATTCTCTAAGTAGTAGGGCAGCTGTTCATTAGAACTCTCAATTGGACTATTTACACAGTTCTTAGGTTCAAAATGGTAAAATGGAAAATGTGTACACGTTTTCAGTCTATCCAGTAAAATTTTTTCTTCAATATGGGTAGGAATTTTGAACAGTGGTGTGCAATTTAGGAATGATCATTTACATATTAAGACTAATCTGTACAGTTGTTTGTCGTATTAATTGCAGTTGTACTTTTTTCTTCTGTGTTTGTGAAGAAGTGTGAAGAAGTTTAGTGCAGTGGTTGGTAATTAAGCAATGATTATTACAATATTAAGACTATTCTGTGCAATTGTTTTGCTTGGCACTTGCTCCTAAAGAATGAATTCATATATTTTTCAATAAATAATTAGAAAAAAATTAATTTATCTAAAAATATTTTCTCTAAGCAAATAAAACATCTGGGAGTCCTTTGTTTCTATTATTCAGTACTCATGTCCATATTGGTAAAATGGAAAATGTTTGTTTTCAGTCCACCCAGGAAAGTTTTTCTTCAATAAGTGAAGGAGCTTTGAGCAGTGGTATGTAATTTAGGAATAATAATTTACATACTATTTTTATGATTATGATTCATCAATTACGTTATGACATCTATAACTATTACTCAGGATCTACTTACTACCATACCCGTGCATGAACTTACGCATATTATACTCAGTTTAAAAAGTAAGTCCCTTGAAGGTCACGAGTTGACACATCAATTTCAAAACTTTCTTTATGAATACAATAGAAGAAAAAATATAAAAATAGGATAAGTTTTACAACGTGACAATTTATTGGTAATGTTGGAATATTAGAGAGATCTATCGTGGCGTGGCCGGACAGAGCATGGCAAGGAATAGGGCGGAGAAAGAAAATGAAGAGATAGAGGTAGGTCCCACCGCAGGGCATGAAAATATTGAATTCCTCTTCCTGTATAATAATTTACTGTAATAAATGCCCGAGCAAAGCCGGATACTTCAGCTGTTTTCAAATAAACATTATAAGATGTATGATACATTCGAAAATAAGTTTAGGTAATCACGTATAATAATTTATACAATATAAGAATTTATACACGAGACAAAAAATAGCTATTCTAAGATATATCCCATATTTAGTGATCTCACAAGGAATGTGGGATCTGAAGGATGTTAGAACTGAAGAATCTAAATTTTTACAATTTATTCTCAATAAAGTGTAGAGAGTTGTGAAATGAACACAGTACGAAAAAAGGGAAATAATTTTCTAATGACATCATAAAATCACTTTTCGGCACCTAATAATTATATCAATAACTTAATATTTGAATATCACTACTGTGCGACTTTTATGGCTATTTCAAGTGCGGAAGGTTTGTTCCGCAAATGCGCGTTAACCAGGATACCCGGGTTCAATATCGGTCAGGATAAGTTAAGATTTGCTTATTTAAATCAATAACCTCAAAATAACTGAATTTGTTCAAGGTTTCATTTGTTCATTTGTTTGTGATAGGGTGGCGACAATTGAGTGTTCTATAAATATATTATCATTTTATTATTCAACACAAGGTGAAGTGCGAGTATACCAGGGAATTCTCCAAAGGGAATAAAAACTTAATTCGAGTTCCCTTCTCGATCTCTTTAAATTGCAGCCAAAACATCAATATTGTAGATACGATGACAAAATGTTCTCAAAAAGTAACTCACCGCAGACTCACAATGCAGACAATGGACATTACCCGAAACGAGGGGTCGACCTCTCGATGTGCAAGGGCCAGCTCTCAGACCCCATCGACGAGGCATTAACCCCATTCATACGGGGCGCGCCAAGAGTTCCCCGCGCTCGCGCAGGGCGCATAAAAGCTGCGCCGCGCCAGAGGGGGAGGCGAAACAAAGGCCAGCAGCCGGCAGGAGCAGGGGGACTGCCGCTGCTTTTCTGCCGACACGACGCCGCAGTCGCCGCCGCCGCCGCCGTAGTCACTACCGCAGACGTTGCCGCCGACGCCGCATTTGCCACCAGCTGCCTTCTTTGCAAGACAATTCGCTATTTCTTGGATTTACACCCGATATGCAGGCATCGCTGCAATTGCTACATCATGGCCACAATCCACTCCAGAAGCATGCAAGCATCCATTCAGACAGCTACCATCATACTAACATTCAACTTCGATTAATTTTTCGACGGTAATAATGCATCTGTAATAATGGCATTGTCACCTCTGGATCTAGTTGAAAATGCCACTAGTGGAACCCTGCTGCGCTGCCCCCACCTCCTTTGCTGCATCGCGTGTCTCTCTTGTTACCCTCTTGCAACCGCTTCTTCCACCCTTTCTATTGGTACCGGAACCCTATCGCTTTTATATCATTCTTTCTCCGATGTTACCATCATCTGAAGTTACATTGAGTAGCACCTTCGCCTCCACGCTCGCGGCTCACTATACAATGCACCTCATTCGCCTCCTCATTCTCCCTCCCTATAAACGCCCCAACCGCCGCCGCCGCCGCCGCCGCCGCCCTCGCCATTGTCGTCATCGTGCGCTAATGATGCAAATCGTCCTGAGTGCTTGCCAGACGCACAACTTCAAACGTTACAAACAAACCGAGAAGCGCGACACAAATGGAAGGGTTGAGACGGGGTGGCAGGCGCCCCAAAATTCGATGCTCGTGTTACAGATTACTAAGGTTTTAAGTCACCATTACGTTGAATGAAATTGTCACTATTTCAGATATATTGATATAGCTGATAACAAATTACATGAAGTGATTTATGTACATTGAAGTTACGATTGTACGTTTAGAAGAAATAGAGTCGCTAATATATGCATTTAAGACTTTCATGAGATTTATAAATAAAGAACAATTCAATAAAGAGAATCACATTTAAAGAGAAACTTTCAAGCATGAATTAAAATGAAATTGAAAAATCAATTTTAAAGAATAAACTTCAAAATGAACGAAGTGAATAAGTAGAACGAAAATAATATTTTTAATATTTTTGTTATAAAAAGTGGACAAAAATTAAATATGACGAACATAAGAAAATGTATCAGAGAAAACAAAAATAATAACGAAACGACCAATTAAAATGCAAGGCTCATGAAGTGTCAACGAACAAGCCTGCACGTTCGATGAAGTAAAGTGCATAAGAACAACCACACGCAATAAGAACGGTAAACAGAAAACCCGTACGACAGGCGCCCGACTAAAAGCGATTGAGGAAGAACAACCGGCCAAAGACAAGGGGCTCGCGCATACGAGCGGGTCGTGAACACAGCACCGCGCGGGGTGCCCCGCTCATGCGGGCGGACGGGCGGGCGGGCGTCCCGACTGCCGCGCACAACCAACGCGTGCGTCGGGGGGCACAATCTCCTAATGGCACCGCCACGCCCATAAAACGGCTTCTTCCTCCGCCCGTTGCCCCGCTCTCGCTCACTGCCCGCCTCTGTCCGCCCCACCACCGCTTGCGACCCTCCCAGAATTCGCCCCGCTCCGCGACCCATACCGGCCCGAAGCCCTTTCCATCCCATATAGTTTTCCCGCCCCCCCCATGCTACCCCCTTTGCCTTTCCATGCTACTTTCCCATTCCCGCTACAAACTTTGTCCTTCTCTTGATGTTCCATTCCAGCCCCCTCCCTTATCTTCTCCTGTTCCGTTCCAACTCCCTCTTCACTTTCTTGCCTTCCCCTGCTCCTTCATTCCCTCTTTACCCCCTTCCGTTCCTCTGTTTCTTATGCTATCCTCAACCACCTGCATTCTCTTGCTTCACTCCTGTCCCACCCACTTCCCTTCCCCGGCTACTTACACAAATCCCCCACTCCCCCATTTCCTTCCCAGCCTCTGTCTTTATTCCCGGCAAGCACTCTTCCTTTTTCCTACCTCTCCTCTTATCATCTCACCGTCTTCCGAACCCCGTTCCTGTCCTCCCTCTTCGTTCCATCGACGCCCCGCCCCGTGGCGCTCGCTGCACGTGTCGCCCCGGGCGGCAACTTGGGCGAAGTCCTTCGAGCTCGCTTCGAAAGAATTAACTCTTTATCTCACTGCAGCAGATTTAAAGAAACTGCGGGTAATAACGAGCGGTACCGCAATAGTCGTTCGTGCAGTGGGTTTCAGGAAGAGTAGACGATCGACTCCCGACTGTGCCAGAAACAAAGTTACGGACGGAGGGGGAAATCAAAGTTGCAGTTCTTTTGAGAATTGTACGACCGCCAAGGGCACGATTTGTTTCCACGTGTGAGACGTTTTGTTCTAGTACCAGAACGGGCAACTATTTGTAAGTGTACGAGAGCAGAATGACTACATGAGTACATTGTGCGTGTCTGTTTACTAGAACGAAGAAGCGGAATTCGTTAACATTAAGGAAAATACAAGTGAATAAACGAAGAATAAGAGATGACTCTTTTTATGAATATTGTTATATTAAAGTATCATCTTAAAACATATTATTGAACTCTTACAACAGAAAAGTATATCAGTTATTAAAATTTCAAAGAAGACAAATTACTTTTAAAACATTTCAAACAAAAATGCCAAAGTACTTGCAATAACTGCCTATTACCACATTGTTCGGTCAGCAATTAGCATACTGAATCAAGTAATTTGTCTTGAGAGAATAATACAACAGAGACCTATTGCGATGAATTCACAAACTTTCACACCCCACAGAACTCTTCCTTCCACGTATCTGGCGAAAAGACTCTTTCACATGCGAGGATGTCTCGTTTCCACGAGAAGCTGAACTGTTTGGTATTTTTGTACAACACAAAGCAACCCGCTCCACTTCTAAATTTGAACGCACACATTCAGGACTAAGCGAATCAAGTGTCAAACACGTAATGGGATTACTTACTTTCTTCAGAACCCTGCGCTCTCCGCCGCGAAAAATCAGAAAGCCGATATCCTTATTTCCAAGAAAAATCCCCGGCTCGTGAGGAACTTGCACACAAAGGGCTCTTTCTTCCTTTTGGGCAGCGCGCCAGTAACGTTTACACCCCAACAACTTGTCTGCTTTCATCTCGAAGGTCCGTTTATCATAGCCCACTCAGCTCATCTACAGCCTCCTTCGAACCTGACGTATCTGCGTCGTGTCTTCCATGAACTGCAGATCCCACCGTCTATCTGGAGGATCGTCTTTGAGAGATTTGCGAACCACGAGGAGTCCCAAGTTGATACGAAGTAGTGTGTAGTACGAAACAATCGCTGCTCCAGAAACATACACGCATTGAAATTCTGAAGATGATGTACAAAATCGTATGATACTTTTTCAAACATTACCATGAACACGAATTGTAATAAAAGCAGTCAAAATTAGCTTCTTGAAACAGGTATCGACTGCGCAGTTTTTCTACTATAGTGATTCTATTTTAGAAATATATTTTGAAATTATAAAAGGAAGGGAGTTGCCAATAATTTTCACGAGTTTCCTACATCACTGCGATCTGTACAAATTCGGGTTTCGTTTTTACGAATCCGAGCCTTTTTTAAGAAGCGCTTTATGGGTAGTCACTAATATAAATGATTATATAATAATGTAACGAAACGAAATTTAAAAACATATCTCGGAACTCTATTTCAAGAATCTAATTTATTAACTGTGATGGGATAATATACATTAATTTTTGACGTAAAACAGATGTAAGTGGACAAGTAAGTAATGCAATGTATGACTTTGATTTTGGCACATAAATTCAGTTACAAAATCAAATATGAAGTGTAAAAAGTAGCAATTATGTGCTACATCTAAAATATTCTAGTGGAAATGTTGCCAGTCATTTCATATTCTCATATTGCTGAAATATCTTACCACTACGAAGTATTCAATACGTGATTACATTAAATGATCTACGTAATGTTCGTGCCGGGTTGCACTTCATACCTTTCGCCCGCCCATTACCTAACTACCAATTCACGCTCATGCACATTATTCATTCAGTATTACCAAATTTCAAACCCCACGCAATCGCATTTCTACATTACACAGCACTCAACAAACACCCAGAGATTTTTACGTGCCAACCACCACCATTCCTCTGCGCGGTACGGAGGTAACCTCGGTACCGCACGGCGCAGACGAAAAGAGCGCGGCAAGCGGCGGGGGGAGCGACGACGAAGCGGCTGCCAGGGCCCTGCCAGCGCGGCGCGCGCCGGCAAATTGGGCCTTCGGAAAGGGAATTAACGGCGCCGCCGAGGCGTGCGCGGCCTGGTGGACGAGCGAGCAGGATCGCGCGCGCCGCCCGCGCAAAAACCGAAAGCGAACGGGGGCGGCAATTGATGCGCGCGTCTGAACCGCTCGGCCCGCGCCCGCGCCCGCGCCCCGCCACCCGCTCGCGCGCGCGCTTCCCACCCGGTGCGCGCGCCTGCGGCCGACAGCCCGCGGCAACGCCTCGCCTCACGCCCACAGTGGGCCTGACGCGAAATCTAAAGCGGCCGATGCAGGAAGTGGGTCACCGGCGTGTTTTCCTTCCTGTTCGGTCGACTGCTGCCGAAAGCGCGCTTTGCTCACCATTCAGTAAGCGTAACACACAATCCAGAGGGAGATTTGCAAAACATTTACATCCGTCTGTCCTGTTCACGCTTTTGCTTCCTGCTACGCGCGCCTGCGGACGATGCGACGGGAACGCCTCGCCTCACGCACAGTGGGCCTGGCTCAAAATCAATCCAAACAGTTGCAGGGACTATAATGGGGCCTCGGTTACAAGTGTTTCTCTCGATGTGAGAGTCTGTGAGGCAGCACTTTCTCACCGTACAAAGCTCTTGCTAACTCCAGCGTGACCGGAGCAGAAAATCCACACTCTTACGTCCCATTTACTAATTGGCTTCCTAGAACGCTTCAGTAACCGACAACAGACAACAACACTTTGCCCTGCATGTAATGGACCTAATACGATCCTGCGGGACAGCACAAGTCCTGCAGAAATTTATTACATTAGGCTCGTCGTTTGTGGTCCCTGAAGTGTGTCCCTGCAGCTAATAGTGATAACGTCTCGCTTAACGCACTGCGGACCTAAAATGTAATCTCGAGGCACCATCGTAGCTAATGTTCTTCAATTCCTCACTTATGCTCCTTCCAATGTTTCGCCTGTGGCCGGCAGCTGTCGGAAACGATCCGCTGACGCACGATAGACCCCAGGCAGAATTGAACTGGGCAGCTGCTTAATGAATTTCCCTTCTCTGTCCTGCAAACACGTGCTTCTGCCGCTGCACATGCCTGTGACACCCAACAATGAGAATGCTATTCCATCTGCAGAAGATGTCAAACATCCTAACCAGCAGGACAATGGCAGAAAATGTGGCCCTCCCAGAAAGTATTGCCACCCGGTGCGTGGGTATTCGGTAGACAGCCAGGAAAAAGATTTCACCTGACGCAAAATTGGTCGCTCCGATATTCCAGAAGAAACAATACAGAAAACATTTTTTTTTCATAATTAGTTGGGTTAATTAAAGAGAGAGTTATGTTCATTAGTTTCGTCAGACACTCATTCCATCTGAATTAAGTGGTCCTGCAGCAATCTAAAACAAATTTGAGTTTCCCAGATATCATTTTCAATCGTCCCATAACTAACTCAAGCAACATCTCAGAGAGATGAAATAACACTGTAACAACAAAAGTACGTAACACTAAACAAAAACAAACATAACAAGCATCACATATATTGCAAAGGATCATTTTATTTATTTAGGACGAAACTCCAAAAAAGTTCTAGGTAACCTGTACTAAAATACTTTATATATATATATATATATATATATATATATATATATATATATATATATATAGTTCATAATCTTATTAGGAATCATGGTCAACAGTTGCATTTACGATGTTCTTTACAAACTAGTAGCGTTACAACACAAAGACTATCACATTATTTCTAACGGCCACGGAATTATATCACACTAACTTGCATAAGTGTTCCAAACATACATTTTTTTCCCTCCATGCTAAAATTTGAACTTAAGTTTTCAGAGTAAATACGCCCTTCACGATACCTCTACACCAGCAGCCTCACAGCTAAACTCACACTTTCCGATGCTTCAAAAAGTAGAATAACTGTATTAATAATAACTGTAGAAATTATCCAAATTCCAATATTTTTTTGAAATATCTATAATCAATATTGTATTTTGCGATGTTAATTTTTTGTTTGCAATTTTCGCAAATGCGAAACTTATCAAAATGGAACTTGCGCCTTTATAAGTGCCATTTGCCCTAAGGAAAAAAAATAAAGAAAAAATTTGGGGCAATTTTGGAGAGAAACATATTTTCTATAAATTGTATCAACTTCAAGCTGAAATTACGAGAATGTACTCTCGTTTTTACAAGTAATTGCACATGACCTCATTTAAAGAACTTTTATAGAGCGGATTTCATTTCAACGAAAATCTCTATCTTCTACTTCGGCAATGTTATTTTTTTAAATTTTCGAAAATACGGTATTCGACGAAAATGGGACCAATTCCTTTACCGTCCTTTGGTATACTCGAGGAAAGTAGGTATTTAAAGAAAAACGGAGTAGATTTTGAAAAAAATAATATGGTCGGTAAAACGGTGCTCAAACCATTTAGCACTCATTTAACCGCTTATCCCGTTTCAAACACGTAACATTTACACTTTTGTCGGAGTAATAGTAAAATATTGCATAAAATGGATTTAACTCAAAATATGTAATAATAAAAGAACTGCATATAAAGAGGCCACCAAAACTTCTAATCGGAAACAAAATACGATGAATCTGATGTTTGTAAAACAAATTATGAGCTTGCCTTACGAAGGGGTTGGGTGTTACTTTTTACAACTGGCATTTAGCTTCTAAACAATATTGTGCATCACCATACAAAAGCGTTATGGCTAATTCTTCGAGTTCTATCACTCTCCGATATTTCTTCATTCATTCTTCGATCATCCTTCAGATCCCGCGATATTTCTTTCCGCACCCATGCACTTCCTAGTTGTTTGCTGTTGTATCCTAACAGATATAGTTGTTTGCTCTACTTCTGGTCTGAATACCTCTAAAATGTAGCATATAGTTCATTTATTATGTACGTAAATTAACTGGACAGAAATGAAATAACATATGTAAATGAAGAAACAATAAATACATAACAGGTAGCTTGGTAATTGTAATAATGATGAAACATAATTTCATTTCGTACATACGTGTTCTCTGCGGAACGTATCACCCAGTATCTGCCACTCACTGAGTGGATCCCAACAGTAGCTGGATAGCAACAGGGTAGGCAACAGAGTGCCCTCGAATTAGCATCATGCTTTCAACCTACGCCCTCTTATCTCCCCTCGCCCCGGCCGTACGATTTCCCTTGTTCTCCCTCCCCAACCACTGCCACCCTCACACCCCTCCGCCCACACCCGCCGCTTAATCAAGCGCCGCCCCCGAGAGACCCCCAACTCCCCTCCCCTCCCCTCCCCTCCCCTCCCCGCCTCGTCCACGCAGCGGCGTAGCCTGGCCTGCGCGCCGCGCCCAGTCCTGGCTGGCTCTCGCAGCGGCCGGTGCGTGTTGCGGCTTCGCGTGACGCGCTTAAATGCCTGGGCGGCGCAAGGGCGTGCGTGCACGCTACGCTGAGAGCAGCAGCAGCAGAAGCAGAAGACGGGTGCCCGGCCCGGTGGCCCGCACAGTGAGCCCATGAAGGCCAAAAGCGGAAGGAAAAATAAATAAAAAAGAAAGGCGGAGACTTCTTTACTTCGTAACGCTTACGAGACAGCAAGTTTGTAAACACAAAATAAGTGTAAGGTGAGTGCTATAACAAAAGTGTTGCGAGTTCGCAAGAAAGGTTCACTGATTTTCTATTTCAATATTCTAGCTTTGAGAATGTGTAAGAAAACATGGTTTATTTCGTACTTTAAAATACATTTATCAATTAAAAAAATTTAATAATATAATAGTTAAACACGAGAATCAATAAATATTTAAAGCAAACGTAAGTTTCTCAGGGGAAAGTATAAGATGCACTACACTTGTGGATCTAATACCCCAGAAGTTTAAGAGTCTGGAATCAACATTCACTCGTTCTCTCGATGGAAAGGTAAAGCAACAAAGATATAGGAAATAAGGATTACGACAATGAATGCTTTACGCGATGAAAAGCTTCGCAACATATATGTTAATCACTAGTGAATAAACTAGTGCAGCTAGAAATTTGGTTCATATATACCTAATAGAGTGAAGAAATAATGAGCATGTTCAATCCTTAAAAGAAAACATATTTTTTTAAAAATGCATCGCATTAAATGGAGAAGGAAAAGGAAAAAATGTATTGCGTCTTCTATCTGGATGTATCTGAAAGAAAGAAAGAAAGAAAGAAAGAAAGAAAAGAAAAGAAAAGAAAAGAAAAGAAAAGAAAAGAAAAGAAAAGAAAAGAAAAGAAAGAATACCAAGTATTCATTTGGAGTCATTTTATTCCTATGTATGTATTTTATCAATTTTTGTTAGTTGAAAGAGTACGATGATCTTGTATAAAAAGTGCTACTTATGCTTTTGGTGTAGCTTGGACCCATTGTACACACAGAATGGCAGGAGGCGCTGTGGCGGGCAGCACGGAGGCCACCGTGATTTAAGGGGCTCGTCTCCAGGGGACGTGCGCTTATGAAAAATGTCTCGCAGAATAAACAACGGATTTGTTCCTTATTTTACGAGCTTAACTTTTTAAAACTAGACTTTCCGGATATAAATGCGACGTCAGCATCGATAAATAAACAAGGCTGCAAACACGCCAAAAAGAAAAATAATCGTGAACAAAATGCGCAAAGAAACTCGTGATGCCGACCCCACAAAAGCTATAGTGCACAAAATGCAGCATACGCTTGTTTTTTCTCATCTTTACAAAAAGTGAAAATATTCTGAAGAATAGCCAGGAGGGAGGTAGGGAGCTTCCATTCAATTACGTAGTTTCATCGCATTTACTTTTCGCTACTGGTTGTACTCTATTGTAGAATACGTAAATTTGAAGAAGCATCCGTAGAAAGTGGAGGCATAAAGGAAGGCTGGTTCTAAGCGAGAACCCACTGATTGTGACGACGGTCATAGTGACAGCAGCGATGGTGATGGTGGGTGCGTTAAGCAAGGGGTGGTGAGCGGGGGAAGGGGGGGCGGTTGGGGCCGCCCGAGGTTAGGGGTGCGGGTACTGGTAAGGGTTGGATGCGCCGATGACGGCAACTACGCGTACAGTGCCGGCACAGGAGCGTTGGCTGTGGCGACATTGCGAGGCGAGGGCGGGAGAGCGGGCGGTGGCGCAGATGCTCGTACAGGGCGATAAAGAAAGCGCCCGTGTTCTTCCTTGCGGGGATGCGACTTCCGCCTCGCACAAGGCGCGCGTGCGATAGGCAGCTATTCGCTGCCAGAGGCGCTGTCTTCGCCTGTCAATGTGCGATGCCTGCTTTGTATACGACCGGCTGTTGCTATTATTCTCACAGACGGTGCAGATGATGCTGCGTTCTCACCCAGTCTTCGCATTCGGGAGGGTGCGAGATGTCCCATAAACAGAGGCAGAATATTTATGTTATTATATATTTTTTCTCTTTCTACTCAAAGTCTTCAAAATTGTAATCTTGACGAATCGTCGCCCTCGTAACATGAAATCCAATTTTTTCGTTACATATTTTGCCATTTTCACAATTTTTCTTATTCTATCAATTTTATTAAATACTTTTTATGAAATGTATTTTTTTAAATAGCATTTTTTCGAACATTATGGGTGAAATCTAGGTCTGAAAAGTATCATTGACCTTACACCTTAATTTCCGACAAAAATTGGCGATCGCCGCCGTGCGACACTTCGATGAGAATGTTGCTTGCTGCAGGGGCTTCTTCGCTGGCGTAGTTATCGTCAGTTTGTGCGATGGCTTCTATTACGTTTAGTCAGAATACTACGTGCGACACTTCGATGAGAATGTTGCTTGCTGCAGGGCTTCTTCGCTGGCGGTAGTTATCGTCAGTTTGTGCGATGGCTTCTATTACGTTTAGTCTGAATACTACGTGCGACACTCGATGAGAATGTTGCTTGCTGCAGGGCTTCTTCGCTGGCGTAGTTATCGTCAGTTTGTGATGGTTTCTATTACGTTTAGTCTGAATACTACGTGCGACACTTCGATGAGAATGTTGCTTGCTGCAGGGGCTTCTTCGCTGGCGTAGTTATCGTCAGTTTGTGCGATGGCTTCTATTACGTTTAGTCTGAATACTACGTGCGACACTTCGATGAGAATGTTGCTTGCTGCAGGGGCTTCTTCGCTGGCGTAGTTATCGTCAGTTTGTGCGATGGCTTCTATTACGTTTAGTCTGAATACTACGTGCGACACTTCGATGAGAATGTTGCTTGCTGCAGGGGCTTCTTCGCTGGCGTAGTTATCGTCAGTTTGTGCGATGGCTTCTATTACGTTTAGTCTGAATACTACGTGCGACACTTCGATGAGAATGTTGCTTGCTGCAGGGGCTTCTTCGCTGGCGTAGTTATCGTCAGTTTGTGCGATGGCTTCTATTACGTTTAGTCTGAATACTACGTGCGACACTTCGATGAGAATGTTGCTTGCTGCAGGGGCTTCTTCGCTGGCGTAGTTATCGTCAGTTTGTGCGATGGCTTCTATTACGTTTAGTCTGAATACTACGTGCGACACTTCGATGAGAATGTTGCTTGCTGCAGGGGCTTCTTCGCTGGCGTAGTTATCGTCAGTTTGTGCGATGGCTTCTATTACGTTTAGTCAGAATACTAAACGCCCTGGATAACAATAGATGAAGCTTTTACTACTGATGGAAAAGTTGTATGATTGCGCGTGTGCATCAACATGTGCTCTCGAAATTTAAACATTTAAAACATTTCTATTAATTTCAAAATTTATTTAGAACACTTTTTATAAATGTAATTTCGTATTACGTAAATAGCTTTTTAATTAGAGTATTTTAATGACATTATATCCCATTTTACATATTTATTTCATATTCTTACTGTTTTCATTATATATTTATGTACATACGTTTAATACTACATATTTTTCCGAGCTCCACTCATAACTGTCTTGTCTCAGATGTCTGTAAGACAGGACTTTGAACTGCTTTTGTATTTGGGATAATACAATTTTCAGAACTTGTAAAAAGAACGAAAAGGTATAGCATAATTGATATAAATTGATATTGCCTTGTAATTATTGCACTCAAGGTTATTTTAATATAAAATTGAAAATAATTTTCAGAAAAATCCCTAATTAAATACTTAAAAGCCCAGGAAAGTCATTAGTAATGTCTTCGGAGTATACACAAATAAGTTCTTGGTAAAGTAGATAATTATTTTTCTTTTGTTGATGAATGTAGATTCTACTTTCGAAAATATCCTTCCTGACGCTGACTATAAATGTAGTAAATGAACACACGATAGAGACTGGCTGTTAGATGCGACCTTGTTTCCTTTATAAGCTTTCTTACCTGCTGCCTTTCCATCACCTGAGCTGTCACATCCATTCTCTCCAAACGTTCCGTCCGCGTTTCGCCAAGCTCACTCGGGTCCGGAATTCTCCGCGCACGTCGCACAGCCATCACTCCCACTCAAGTTCGCCTTCCCCATTCGCCCCAAGTCATTTTTCCTCATTTACAAACGCAATTCTCGAACGTCACTCAAACCTCTCATTGCCATCGGGCTTTCTCATCGTTCAAACGGTGTTCAAAGTATTTCTAAAGGAGGGTTAAAATGTTAGCTTATAACGTAAAAATGGTTTCCCTGTGAATAAAACCCATCAAATTAAATCATTATTATGTGTTAATATTTGGATCGTTAATATCCCATGAGTAACCCCAAAATGTGACGGAAAATTATGTTTTATGTTAGTATGTTATTACATTCTCGCGTGTGGACGCATAGTTCTGCATGTGGCGGCATACTTGCTATAATGTTCAAAACATTCTTAAGTGTTCAAATGATAAATCCTCAACAACATTGTATTACTCTTCAAATCAAAATATATCGACTTTTTCCACGCACAGCTTCAAAAATTGTAACCATTTCGGCGAAATTAGAAAACATTTGGGGTCGATGCCCTTGGAGAGAGTTGTTGCCTTTCACGGTACCATGATTGTATTCATCGCACTTCTAATGGAGCGCCCACAACTTCCAACACGAAAACGAATACACAGAGCTGAAACAATATCTTACTAGGGAAGGCAAGTCTGTGTCTGGAGAAAATTTCTAGCTGCCGGCTGCTCTAATCGGTAGCGTTCCTTGGTTTCTCCCATCAATTCACTGACTTCAATTTACATCTCTGACTCCTTCATTTACATTAGTTACTTATAACACGGGTGGTCTAAGTAACATTTTATTTTTCGACCAGAAAATGTTGCGACACTAGGTCGATAGGCCGAATGGCGTAATCACACGAGCAAAATGAAAACATTTATACCACACGTGTATCATTCACTAGTTTTAGACAGTCTTACTTAGTCTTACTTAGTCTTCTGTTTTCTTTTAATTTAAGAATACAAATCACTTAATCAAAATACATTGATGCCAGCAATAGCTGATGTCAGACGAAATAATTTTTTTAAATCTTTGTTACGTTCATAGATTTATCTGAACACTTGAGCATCGTCTCAATTTTAACAATCGAGCTAAAATTTGAATGTTTAGCAAGCCCTGAAAGAGCCGCGTTTACTAGAGATTTTGTCTAAAAAGTTATTAATATTTAAATAAAATGTTATGATTAAACCAATCCAGAAAAGGAAAAGGTCTGATTGAGCAGGTAAGCGCGGTCAGGGGGAGTCGCCACCGGGCTGCTCTCCAGCTTTTCCCTGCGCCTCATGAAAATCTTCCAGACTCGCTCCTACATCAAAATGAAAAGCAAAGAAGGCACTGTTAGAGTATCCAAATTTCATGATCAGCGTAATAGAATATTAGCTAAGAATATAAAAATGGAAAGATAAGAAGAATTCATTCAATCAACAAATAATTCCATTTAATGAAAACTAAATTCAATCACACCATATTTCGAAAGAAATATGCCAGTCGGAAGTCTGGAAAATTGGGAAGGGAATAGTGCTTGAAAACAATGGTTATAAAATTCATTTTCAAAAACACACTGTTACTTTACACTTTTACCGGGAAGGGGATGAGGCAGTCGGTCCTACTTTACGTATGCCCATCTCTGGGTCGGTCTGCAATTTACACGAGTTGAACTCGTATTTTCCTTCTGGTCCCCAATTTATATACGCTGACATTTAAGTGCACAGGAAAAACCAACCAACTTTTACATGGCACTGAATATCCTCCTTGATATAATAAAAAAATATTGAAAGCGTTCATTTGTTCAATTATAAATCATCTATATTCAATTATCAATCGGGACTAATTAGTCTTTCGCGATTCGAAAAATATTAAAAAATATTTTGTAACCCCTTCACCAGCTCGTCTGAGGCAAGCACCTTCTTTCGGCGCCTCCTGAGCCGCGGCGATGGGGCCGAGCCAGGTCCGGGAGGGGCGGGGCGGGGCGGGGCAGGGCGGGGCGGGGCGGGGCGGTGCGGGGCAGGACGGGGCGGGGCGGGGCAGGGCGGGGGCGAAGCGGGGCGGGGCGGGGCGGGGCGGGGCGGGGCGGGGCGGGGCGGGGCTGCCGGCAGATACATCATCGGGAGAAGCTCCTCGTTTCTCGTCACCTTGCTCCCCCGCGTCATTTCAAATACAGCACGGGAATGAGGAAAAGTTGGGATCGCCCGCCTTATCTCCCGCGCATTCTTCACCGACGCCGCAATCTCTTCTTGGAAAAGTGCGGGTGGGCGAGGTAAGCGGAGAGTTCGGAAGAGGGTGCCTGGAGGCGGAGGTGAAATGAAGGAACGCTTAGGGTGGCGCGCCCGGGGATCCTCATTTCGATAACACTTCCTTCGAAGCGCTCGCATTCTTTATTATGGGATTTAAACCTCGCGCGAAGATCGCTTTGAAACCCAAGAACAGAGTGTCGTTAATAATAAATAAAATACAAAGATAAGACACAATTGTGTTCCGTTAATCACCTCTTTTATTAATTGTCTGAGCTTTGCATGAATCTCTGAAAGGATTATTCTAAGTTACACAAAGTTGACTCAAATATTACACTTTATCCGCTTTAAGTTGAGAGGGTTTTACGACAGAATACGCACCCACGCACTGAACGAAACAAATTATTACACTTGAAAATAAAACACGCTTTTCCGGAACATATTACAACACACGAAATAAAGCACCGTGCTAACATACCGACAAATCCTTTATGGTCGAATGCACGAGGATAACAGGATTCGGATACACAGTGAATGATTTGCAGTTCACACGTTGTTGTAGCAATCCTATATGTTCATGTCTCAGCACGAATATATAAACATCACACATCCATTTGTTATGAAAAACACGGAATGTTATAAAAGTGGAAACCTTTCGTTATTGAACCCTACAGTGGGAGATACCTCGTCGAATTAAGTTCGAGGGGGATCATAAAAAAATCAATTTGCGGAGCCGATGGCAAGAAAAAAGAAATCTCAATTCATACGTAGGGAGAGAAGAAATGGAGTGTCTGGGAACTGTACGCAAGCGCCAAGATGCGCGGGGAAGGGGTTTAGATTGATGGGGAGTGGACGCAACCACAGACCACGTTACCCAAAGGGCCGCAGACCAATTTCGAAATTTTTACTACGTCCATAAAAACAACAACACGCGCTCGGCCCAAAACTTTGAAGCACATTTCCCTTACTCCTATGCAATACATCACGTCAGAAGTCAAAGCGCCTCGCCAAATGGGACATGGTGGAACGGGGAAGAGATGGGGTGACGCTGAAGAAGAGAAAAAAATTAATTTGCGGAGAAGGGAATGAAAACACTGGAGCCAGAAGAAAACGAATGAATGAAAACGTGAATAGTTGATAAAAAATGAAATGCTGAAAAAAGATTGTAAAAACTCTGTATACAGTCACGAAGTGAATAACGAAAGTAACTAAGAACGAATATGGGATTTGAGTTTTCCTGACTTCAGCCAACAAATGAAGTGGCTTATTAAGAAAATGGACTAAAAAGAGTATCAATCTATACCAAGTGTCAAAAGAAAAGTCAACTCACATTACGATTCAATATTAGAAAATAATATTTTCACTCGCGAAGGTAATGAGGTCCCTCTGTACGGGTATAATCTCTTTTTGTAAATTTCGAGAATATGTTTCATTTCAACGAAACTTTGAAAATCTTTTCATTTTAATGCTTGAATTTGTTCTTAAAACACTTTCAATAATTCGTGAGTCACTTTTCGACATTCGCAGGATAACGTTCACCCATACAGGAAAATCGAGCTGGTTGGCAAGTTTAGCTTCGGGCGACTTTAAACTGAAGTCTTCAGAGGCACTTTACGATACTCATTCGCACAGCGACATTTAAACAGAGAACAATCGGATGAAAATTCTATCATCGCATAAGTAACTATAACTGCTTGAAATATAATTTTCTATCATTGGGGAATTTTTCAACACATTCGGAGTAATTAATAGAACGATAATGATAGTTTAAATATATCACTTATTGAATCCATACACATGGCTGAGACAGCTGGATTAATACTTAAGGGTAGTCCCTAAGCTTGAATATACTATACCCGTCTGTTCCCTATTAATACTGCAATAATGCGATGTTAGATTTAAATTATAACCTTTGTACTGAAAAGACTATTCAACTATGTTAAGGCATTTATGAACTAGTATAAATTTTCGTTTAAAAACTAATTGGGGTCTTTAATCAGCGGAGGCCCTAAGCACTCGCTTGGATTGCTTGTAGATCCATCCACTTGTGGTTGAGACACTTCGAACACTACAATGTTTCAACAAGCGCAACAAGGCCTTTCACCACCACCCGGAGGGAAAGACAGACAAAACAAGACGCCGCCGCCAGAGAAGAAGCTGGCAAGGAAGCAGGAAGGAGCCCCACGCGGCGGCGACTGCTCCACCCCGCCCCACCCCGCCGAGGCGCAATTAAGGGGATTTCCCCGCTTCGAGCGCCGCGAATTCCGCACCTGCGAGGGAGGCCTCCAACAACAGCCGGCCTTGTAATCCAATTTCCTGCCCTGCACAGCCGCCCGTCCCTCAAAAAAGGCCTCCGCCGCCATCCGCGCACTCTGTCGCAAACGGAGCGAGTCACGCGAAGACCGCGCCGGCTGCTCTCAGGCCACGGGCGTTCGGCGGATTCGCCCTCGATTCGACCATTAAATTACACCGTGCGGTTGATGGAAAACGCAGACGCACGGCGAAGGGGGGGGGCGTCGTTGCATATTTATAGGAGCGATACTGAAGATTAAAAACAAAGACAAAAAAAATCCTCAAAACCAACTGTCGTGTAAGGATGCTCTGATTTTGACAATACTGTTCATAAATGCGTAACAAAATTAATGTATAATTTTGATGTTGGTTTAGTTTTAGAGAGAAAATAGGCGATCTTGAAGAGCTTCTATAGATGAGTATTAACTACAACATAGTGAAAATAACGAGTGACGAAGAACTACTTGGTAGTGGCGATTTTTATGCAATACACACATGGAATTTTGAGGTAATAAATTTACATTTCAAATTAATCTGTATTGAAAATTAATAATAGCTTCATTGAGTGTCAGCAAAATTTAATACAGCAGGGTACATTGGATACGGAGATTCAGAAACCGTCAAATAAATTCTAGGTTTCTACATTAAAGAGGAAGAAATTAAAATGAACGAAAATCTAGATTTGCAATATATGGTACCGAAACCAAGGGGAATAACATTTTATATTTTTTATTTATATTGCTCTTGTACGTTTTTAAGTACTGTACAGTTTAACAAAGATTTTGCAATAAAAATGTTATAAGAAACGAAACAAAAGAAGAAATTCTTAATTGTCTTCAGAAAATGGCCTCAAGCAACATATAATTAACATTTCTTATCCCTTTTTGTCGTGTAAGTATGCATAAACATATACCTGCGCGCTGGGAGATTTGGTTGGTTGTCGAAATTGCTGTATGCCTTTAGGAGCTAAGAAGAACGTAACATATATACCCCCCTATGGGCAGCTATACTGTCGCTACTTTTTTTTAAATTTTCTATTCCGATTGCGTAGAATATTCGTTTGAACTATTAGAAGATGTCGTAATTTATGACGAAATCAACTTTTCATAACAGTCTAATGGAATTTATATTTTTTACTTAAATATTTTATATTTTACTTTATATTTTACGTAATTTAAATACAATAATAAAAATTAAACTATTTACTATATTTACTTTATATTTTACTTAAATCTTGCTTACAGAAGAAGAAACTTCAAAGATATTAACAAATGTTTCCGTAAGAATCTTACATAAAACCAGTTCATTAATTTGAAAAAGTTCTGTAGTTGAAAGTGAAATTATTTTGATTACTCAAGAATAAATTTGTCCTTAGTTTGACTGTTGTTAGGATCGATAGATCTGAGAAGGCAGTGAGCTGAAAAATTGGAATATTTCTCAGTTTAGTAACAGAAGAAATTCAGTTTAACATAGTGCCTGGAGAGAAATTACGGTTAAGACATGGCAACATAAATGATGTAGGAAGAAGAATTTTAGAAAAAAAGACGTATTAGAAGGTAATAAAAGTAAACACCGGTTCGTTTTTGTTTGGACTTGAATAATGAAACTATAGCTGAATAATTAATTGGACTCTAAAACACGCAGGCTCGTCTAACGTTTCAATAAAATATCTCTAAAGCCATAACAGCAAATGTGACCAGTACTTCTATTTTCATCAATTCAAACATTGCTAATACTTAGTGTAAGCTTCGTTTTCCGCGTATTCTCCCGGATAATTTCTGCTATCGATTAACATCGAAAACAAAACCTTCAGTCTCCAGTTGCAGTGAGCTAGTCGCAAAACCACCCATTAAAAATAAAACTGAAATAAAAATTCTTGTGGCGTCGGTTCAAACTCATTGTCCTGGCAGTTCAGCGGGGTATCGAAGTAGCTTATAACGGCAGTAATCGGATCTTGCGAAATATTAGTCCCGTACCCCAAGCGCCCCGCTACAGCTTATTGTTCTCGAACGTTCCCGTTGGTGAACCACAATTGAACTGACTACTAGCAATCGCCAAATCGATGCGCCCAGTGTTTCATTTGGATGACGCGCTTTAGGTCAATCCTACAGCCCATCTTACGTTGCGTGTACCTGATATACGACTAGCAATTGCGCAGGTGGATTATATTCAGAACTGACTGAAATATTTTTAAAATGTTCTGAAATATGGAATCAATTTTTACTTTCTCGTTTACGTACGTATATTCGGATTAATATACGTTGTATAGAGAAAGTTACGTAATGCTGCGCAAAAAAAAGGGGGATTTTAGGTTGGAAAAGAATCATTGCCGGGCTCTGGTAACGAAAAAGTGCATAAAACTTGTTGCTAAATTAAGAGAAAAATATCCTCTAACATGTGGTGTAGCCAGAAACCCTGTTTACTTGATCCTACGAAAAACCAATTGAAAGGAAAACGTCCGTCCGTCCGTCCGTCCGTGAACAATACTAGCGCCTAAGCCATGCGTAGGATTTTTTCCAAAATGAACAAATACTTGTCTATCTGGCTATAATTTATGCTTTAAAATTTTGAATAACATTCTTTAAAATTTGGGGGGTACTTTACACGAAGCCCCTGGGACATTTAAAAAAGTTTCACAAAACGGCTCCAATTTTTTTCTTTAAATTTCTTGTGAAGAATAAAGTAAAATACACTTATAAAGGTGGCATAGGTCCGATTTGTCTCTCACGTCGGATGCGATTTCTTCACATTATTGTGAACATGCGCTTTAAATAATGGCATATAACGTTTCTCTAAAACTCAACAGTTTGCTGTGAAAATGAGCTCAAAATTCTCCATTTTTATAAACGCCCAAACGCCATTTCCACAAAAATGGATCCAAAGTTTTTCTTCAAACCTTTCCAACGGATTTTGCCAATTGCACTGTTTATTATGACGTAATATTCATTTTACTGCGTTCGTTTTCTCAAAACTTACACAAATGTGTTTTTTTTTCAACATCTTTCAGGCCGTTATTCTGCACATTTTCAGAAATTTGTATACATTTTTGCAATTGACAGTGAAGGTGCTTCAAATGATTTCAAATGATTTTTTCGAAAACTCAATAGATTCTTGTGAAAAAGCATCAAATTTCGCATTTACAGTTACGCTTATACATTTTCTTAAAAACGACACCAAATATTTCACGGAAAATTTCCATATAGGACGAAATGCTACCCTTCTTTAATATTTTAAAAGTAATATTTTGAATCTACCATTAGAAAACCGAAAAATTGAGAGAATTTAAAAAACATTTATTTAGGGCGGCGATAGATAGCAGCAGCCAAGAGGATGGGGGCAAGACCGTAAATCTACCCCACACGAAAGAAATTAGAAAACTTGACTACGAGAAAGTCTGTGCCATTCTGTAGCACCTCTAGTTTTTACTTCTTGTAGCACCTCTAGTATTTTACCACAGGAAGGCAGCAGCTGGGAGCGGTATTCGATAACAGCTATCTTTCTCGTGCACAAAATCGAAGCTGATGCTGACTGTATCGATTGATTGATTGTTGTTGTTGTCAAGCACGTCAACTGCTATGGCCGTTAGTCCTGCTTGTGAAGTGAAAGTTTTTAATACCGAGAGGTGAAGGAGTTTCTCGCCGCTTGATGCTGGAAACAGTGCAGACTTGCCGTTGGTTTGCGGGGATTTTCCCTCTCCATGAATTTCCCCCATCAGGGCAGCCTGGCACTGGTCCTCGAATAGGTGAGGTAGTGTGTGTGTAAATCAATGTACGTAAAGGGAGAGGAGAGGACTAAGAAGAAGGAAAGATCGCGTGCGGTTCTTGGTCATTTTTTTAAAGGATTTTGTTCCAACATTTTCCAGATCAGGATATCTCATAGTATGATGGGCAAGAGGTTTTTGGGAGCCATCGCTTCAGCGGCGGCATTTCGATCCACGAAAGAAAGCGACAGCACTCCTCTGGTGGGGGTGGCGGCGAATGCGAGGATGGTGGCGGTGAGGTGGTAAGAGTGGTAGCGAGAGCGCCGGAATTGGCGGTAAGGGTGCCGGAAGTGGCGGTGAGGGTGCCAGAAGTGGCGGTGCGGGCGCCGGGAGTGGCGATGAGATGGTGAGAGTAGCGGTGAGGCCGTGAGAGTGGCGGTGAGGTGGTGAGAGTGGCAATCAGGTGGTGAGAGTGGCGGTGAGGCGGTAGGAGGGGCGGTGCGTTTAGGGTTCGGCGGCGGCGGCTGTGAGGGTGGTGGTGCTGGCGGTGGCGGTGATGCGGTTGGTAGGTCGGTGGCGGTGGTGGTAATAGGGGGTAGGAAAGGCGGTGGCGATGATGTGGGTGGGATAGGCGGTGAGGATAGGGATGTTTGGGCTATGAGTTGGAGTTGGGTTTGGGTTTGGGCGAGGACGAGGGTGAGGGTGAGGGCGAGGCTAGACGAGGCGAGCGCAGGGCGCTGCTGCCACAGCGAGCAATCCGATGCACCGTCGTTGGGCGCCGCTCGGCTCAGCCCAGCGCAGCGCCGGCCGGCCTCGTGGTTGGCAGGCAGGGAGGCGCCGGCCAAAGGGCGGGTGGCCTTTGGGCGCGCGCCGCCGCTCACAGCGCCGCTCTAATTAGACTGCGCAGCGCGCTCGTTACCCGCACCCAGACCGCCTGTAGTTGCCTTCAGGTGAGGGGTGGGGCGCCCGCCAGCAGAAAGATGCTTAGTGAGTGATAAATAGGCCGATGACAGAAATGATGAGATGTTAAGTAACGATGTTAGTGGCGGCGGAGGGTGTGACGACGGAGACAGTGAACTGCTATTTGTTATATGTGTCACGATATTCAAGAAAACATGCTGGGCCGATTTAAATTTCCACGATGTCCGTGGTACGCGGGGTCCTCATCATTATATATTTACGAAAAGTGGGAAGTGGGGTGAAAGATAGAATGAGAAAATATGGGAGAGAGAAAATAAATACTAACTACAAGAACGTTTACGTATCAGATCAAGTAGAATGGAGGTTTAGTGGGAGAAAATATTGCCATTTTTATTGTGTAAAATAGTAATTATATTTTTAATGAGGCACATATAACTTGAACAGTAAGCTTGCAGAAGGGAAATTGCTGAACAAAACCACACAAATGTTTTTCCAAAAAGTAGAACGGACACTGTTCAAAAACAACAAATGAAATATTCTTGTGAAACATTCCAATAAATGAAGTATTTTAACAAAAATAGTCTTCATGCATACTGCAATAAGTGAATTTATTGGATACATTCAGTACAACAGTTCTTTATAAACCAAGAATATTAAAATATTGCTGATCCTTAAAGCAACATATGAGTAGCAACATATGAAACGCAATTATTTAATGCCGGGCGATCTATTCTTTGGAGCCTCGATATCGCATGACGTCAGATACGTCGTACGCAGATACACACTTGGTGAGAGTTCAATCGTTCGTATTGTTTGTGTTTTTCCCGAATTTCTGGGTGTCTCAAGTAAACATTGACACCTTTCAGGACCGGAGGCTGCATAGTTTCCACTCAATTCCAATGTGCACCGGAAATTAGGAATATAGATAATCTGTATATGCATAAACCTACAAGAAGCACATGCCTGAAGATCTACGTTTATGATAAATTTTAGATTCATAATTGAATTTTAAACAAATGTCGAAAATTTTAATTACACAAATTAGTAAATGGAAACTGAGGTCGCATAATGTCTCTATCAACTTCGCTACATGTTTATACGCAAACAAAAATCCGAATTAGTTTTACACACCTTAAAATGTTAAAAAATCACTTACACTCTAGTTATTTGATCGCAACTTCTCTTCACGAATCTACCCTCCGCTTTGCTCCCCAACATTTTTGGGTGACAATGGTGGTAGAAATGCTGATGAGGTTATGCGATTAATAGAGTACTTACACAATAAGAAAAATTGCAATAATAACCATGAACATTTTTAAGTTAAACATTCGCGAAAAAGATTTAAACAGCAACCATATTGTTGGACACACACACACAAAATAGAAAATACTGAAAAATTTAAAATGAACCTAATGTACTAATTAAAATATTTTTGTATTTCCAGCTTCTAAAATGTGAGTATCGCAGTAACAAATGGCATGAAAACTCCAGCTCTAATGACGACAGTGATTATGACAATGATGTCTGTGATACATCTCAGTGGTATGATGGAGAAAGTACTCCTGAGAATTATAACGTAGATACCAGCGGTGGAATGGAAGAGGCCTGAGCTAATTTGAAGAGAAGGCAATGATATTATTTGTCGCGTTGGATATGTGTGTGACGCTGAAATTTATGACGATGTAAAATAAAAAGCGACACATCAGTGTCATGTATATAGAGTGAAGTGATGCTGAAACGGACACGCATATTCAATGATACGATTAGGAGTAGAAGAGATGATACTGGTTTAACGTAAAACGATAACGACGGTTTTGGGTTGTGTGAGATGGGAGCATTTTCAAACTGTTTTGCCCTTCCTTCAATACATGGTTACGATAGAGTTAACATCATGTGGTTAATAACTGTCCAAGTTCCACTTACTACGTAAAATACGTGATTAAATGGAGTGAGTAGAATGTTTAATAGTGCCATAATGAACGAGATGAAGAACACTAGGCAATATGAACTCTCATTATAGAGATAAATTGGAAATTGATACAATCTGCTAAATACCATACATGCACATTTCAATTTACCTAATCCTCATAGTTCCAAAGGATGAATGACCCTCCTTTGGCGACCTTCAGCAAAAATTCAAGTACGTTCCTGGAAGCATTGAAGATTTATATTCCTCTCTGACTTCTAAAACTTCATCAATACTCAACGACTCTACGATGATTTTAAAAAAATTTTCACAATCATAAACTTCTAATCGTTTGATTAGAAAGCTTGTTCTACAATGCGCTTTGTAACCTGTTCCAGGAAAGTCTCTTTGCTCTGTGCCGAATCACGGACTTTACTAATAATTGCATTTATGTTCGTAGCAACCCGATCACTGGGAAACAAATAAAGGGGACAACCCTTCCGGCATCTGTCATGATTGTGTTACGCTATGTAAGTTTTAATTTTTTACAAACTGGAATTCGTGCTACCAACGTAATTTCTATTGCTAGAACTGACGCCAGCAACTGGTTTCAGTGTTTGGAGAGACATTCCTGGCGTGCTGTAGTTGAAGTTCACCCACCTTGTGTATCTAAATTACGATTGAATTGTCTGTGAAATAATCGTATCAAATTGAAATAGTTCTAACAATTATATTTTTATAAAAGTTTAAAGAAACTAACTTTGAATTATAATTTGTTTTTCCTCGAAACTACAATTTTTTTACATGTTTATGTGGTAAATAATTTACGATGTATACAATGTATTTTCAATAGTAACGGAAATCATTCAATGCGTATGTCAATAAATAAACAAATGTAAAAACTTCATTTAGCATACATAAAAATTATTTATAAAAATTCTTTGGAAAAAAATCCAATTGGATGAGCACTATACCTTGTGATCTCCTAAAACGAGCCACTGAGTACTGATGTTAAATAATAATATTTTGCTCCCAATTGCACTTCCCTTCGAGTCGTTTCTTGATTCTCTTAAATGTGACACCAGAATATCACAGTATGTTATGTTTACATAACACTCGTACTAAAAACATTCAGGAAATACAAACCTTACGTGATGAACTTACGTCACATCTAGACCATAAATAAATAAATAAATAAATAAATAAATAAATAAATAAATAAATAAATAAATAAATAAATAAATAAATAAATAAATAAATAAATAAATAAATAAATAAATAAATAAATAAATAAATAAATAAATAAATAAATAAATAACAAAAATAAA